>CALSBV010010907.1:1944327-1987281 GCA_943590825.1 Bovichtus diacanthus | reverse complement strand
ACACACACACACACACACACACACACACACACACACACACACACACATGTGCACACTCATACAGGTACAGTGTCACACAGAACCATGACTCAGCAGTAGCAATCCATAGTACACTGCGAGCCATTGCTGTCGAAACACAAACTCAGAAAACTCTCAATTAATAGTGAAGAAAAAAAGAAACTCAGCACCTCTTACAGAGGACAAGATTAAGTGCTTTCACTTAATATGCGCTGAATATCTTTCTAAGCTCCTTGGGACCACTTTACTGTCACTGTCTTTGTTAAACTGTGCCTTTTCTCTGAACTCTTTTGTCACAATTATGGTACATTGAGTCCACAGCAGTAGAATGCAGGTTTCTAACAATCCTCTCCTGTGTTAGTCTACGACCTGCTGGTGTCTCCAGACTGCCTGCCAGACTTGTTGCAAGGAAGCCTGAAGAACAAAGGGCGAGATGAGGCATTCATCCTCTCCTCCTTCAGGCTCCACAGCAAGGCCCCCACCTCACTCTACAGTGTCATCAACCCCAAAGACAACACCAAGTACCTGGAGCTCAGCGTGCAGGCCAAACTGAGCAAGGGTGAAATATTCTGCCAACACTTATAGCGGTGTCTGTGACATCTACCGAGACACACCACTTTATCAGCCATCTTGTTTTAACTCGTGTTCTCCTGCTGCCTTTCTCTCTGTTTTTTTCCTCGGCCTTTCATTCTCGCTTCTCTCCGTCTCTAGTGACCATTCGTTACCAGAAGACTGACGGCAGATTTGCCACAACCAGTTTCAACCATGCTGCCCTGGCAGATGGCCAAGATCACCATGTGTTGCTGCATGCCAGAGGTCTACAGGGTGGCACACCCCGTCTAAACGTCTATGTGGACTGCAGACTGGCGCACACTTTGAATGATCTGCCGGCTGCGTTTGGGTCTCTGCCCCCTGGGCCCAACAAGGTGGCACTTAGGACCCTGCAGTCGAGTGGGCAGGTGAATAACAGGTTTACAGTAGCGGGGACATTTAACATTTAAGGGCAGAGATATGCTGCATAGAAAAGTAGTATTTGATAATATGAATGATGTTTGAGCAGTGCAACAACTTGATAGTTATACGCCGCGTGCATTTCATTCTAATCATTCAATGTATTCCTTTGTAAGGATGAACTGACAGACCTGAAGCTGGTGATAGAGGACACCATAGACAATGTGGCGACTCTGCAGGACTGCAGCGTGGACCAGCGTCAATCGCTGCAGCTGCTAAGTGAGAACCGACTTCAACTGACAAACGCATGCAGTCATTCCTACTTAAGTGTGTGATGTGTGTTGTTTATCTAATTCTCTACGTCTGATTTGTGAAATTCCCTCAGGTATCCAGGAAGGCAGGACGGCACATGACCAGGTCACCATGCAGGAGCTGAAGACCATGTTATCTGAGATGAAGGTGCTGCTCCACCAGCAGGTAACATGTTCTGTGCGCCAGTATGTGTCTCCCATGGGTAACTCCCAATGGAAAGGGAAAACTCAACATTTTAAAATGTGGTTGAATTACCACAGTATTTCAACATAGACTTCTAATTAACGGTCCAATAATTTAATAATGTTTGTCGTTAAAACCAGGTTGATGCTGGGGTGAAATTAAATGGATAAAATTAAGCGTTTTGGAAAACAGAGGCAGAGAGGTCCCTGGTTGTTACCGGAGTTACCTACCCGTGAAAGTGGAAGAATGTGGGCTGATTCACAACCATTTGGAATTTGCTTTTCCTTCTGGATAAGATTGTTTTTGCAATAAAATCAGCAATTTGTTATGAAAAGTGAGAATCCAGACTGCGAGGAGGACCTGCTTGAGCTCTCTTGTTTCAAGACTTTATGTAGCTTCAGCAACAGATAGCTGCGTAAAAGCAAAATTCACCTCGGCAGCGGATAGAAGTGGAGGATTTCAGACGTGCAGTTAAAGCAGAGGATTTGTCAGGAGATGAGACATCAAAACAGGGAGCAATACGATGCTTGTTATACAGTTCAGCATCTCACACTTTTCAGACACACCGAGAGAATCCTTTATATAAGAAAACAAGTCACCGGAGCTTGCCTCAGCAGACACGCATTTTATAGCTTTTTACATAAGATTCTGATGTGCCTCCAATGATATAAGCTGTTAAGTAATAACACATTTACCTGAGCGGCACAGTGAGTGCTGACTAACAGTGCTTTCTCTCTGGTTAAGATTAAGGAGACCACGTTTCTGAGGAATACCATCGCAGAGTGTCTTGCCTGTGGTAAGCAGTACAAAAACTCTGATCATTTATACAGTGTTTAGACACTACTGACAGGGACATTTCAACAAGGCGCTTTCTTTCTATGTGTGCCCACAGGCCTTGGGGGCAATCCAACCAACACAGGTCCAGCTCCAAGTCCTGCACAGTTTGTCATGCAGCCTCAGCCTAAGCCTCAGCCTGAGCCTCAGCCTGAGCCCCTGACTCAGTGCCCACATGGTACCTGTTTCAGACAGAACATGTGCGTCCGCTCAGAGTCAGGGGGTTTCCAGTGTGCCCCCTGTCCCGACGGATATACAGGAGACGGCGTGCACTGTGAAGACGTAGATGAGGTATGGATGATATGTTTCCCAGTGTGCATGTGTTACTGCAGCCAGTAAAAGTAGCACTAATTATCATTTGACTGTTTATTTGTGTGTCTCAGTGTCAGCTTAAGCCATGTTACCCTGGTGTCCGCTGTGTGAACACTGCTCCTGGTTTTCGCTGTGAGAAATGTCCTCTGGGATACAGCGGACCAGAGATAAATGGAGTTGGAGTGTCCTATGCTAAGTCCCACAAACAGGTACAACAAACGGAATTGCTACGCTGTACATAAAACATGCATTCTGACAATTAATGTGCACTTGTTAAAAAATACTATCTATACGTTTTTTTTATTTTATGTCATTTTCCTTTTTTTTTTTTTAACAATTGCACCATCAGCCCAACATACTGTAGAGCTAAACAGCTTCTTTGCTTGTAAATGCCTGTCTGTGCACAAATGTCTGTTTCAACCTGCCCAAAATCAAATTGCCTTCATGAATTAAAAGTTGTATTGAATTAAATTTAAAAGACATACGCAAGGATTAATAGCAGCTATATCTAACACAGGTCTAAGTGTAAAAGGTCAAAAGCTGAAGTGGATTTATAGGTCTGTCCACAAGGTAAACATTTCTTGTACTGTGGCTGTCTAATGTCTTCTGGAATAAAGCCAAACTTCCTCCTATTTGTCTTACATACAGGCGGTCTAAGACATAAGTCATCATAGGGGACATAGCTGGGCTCAGTGTTAATCTTATATGCTATTTTGAGGACTTTTTCACAATCTGTATTTTCTCGAAAAACTCAATCTGTCATCAAACGCAGTTTCCAAGTATTTGTAGGTCTGAACGATTTCAACACATGTGCTCTAAAATGACTGTTGGAAAGATGTGTTTTGGTTCATTTCTTTAGTTTTTGATACATTTAAAGCAGCGGTCCACAAACTCCTGCAGTGACTTTCATCTGTCCTTTCCAGGTGTGTGACGATATAGATGAGTGTCTGGGCCCGCCTGAGAATGGAGGTTGCACTGCCAACTCGCACTGCCACAACACTATAGTAAGACCACTGGTGTATGGTTATTATCACACTCTCTTGTAGCTGGAGGCCCGGGTTTTTTGACTCAGTCTTGTCACCACCAGGGCTCTTTCCGCTGCGGAGAGTGTAAAAGTGGCTTCGCGGGTGGCCAGGCGGGAGGCTGCCACGGTACCAGGCTCTGCCCTAACGGTAAACCCAACCCCTGCGACGCCAACGGCGAGTGTGTCGTGGAGAGAGACGGCAGCATCAGCTGTGTGGTGAGCATTTGGAAAATACTGACGTGACATTCGGCCGTACCCCTGGATCACCAATGAATGACCAACTGTTCCTCATTACACAATTTCCATCCAGCAATAAGCCTTTTTCTTCTTGTGTCTTAGTGTGGCGTTGGTTGGGCAGGTAATGGCTATGTGTGTGGAAAGGACACAGATATTGACGCATATCCTGACAATAGGCTCCCGTGCACAGACAACAACTGTAAGCAGGTACTCATTTCTACACACCCTACCCTCTTTTGCATTTGGATTCATGCTAGTGTTATGCATTAATGCTGCGTGTTTTGCTGCGCTTTCTCCAGGATAACTGTGTGTTTGTGCCAAACTCCGGCCAAGAGGATGCAGACAGGGACGGGATGGGTGACTCCTGTGATGATGATGCAGACAGCGATGGCATTATTAACGTAGATG
This sequence comes from Bovichtus diacanthus, assembly GCA_943590825.1. Taxonomy (NCBI): domain Eukaryota; kingdom Metazoa; phylum Chordata; class Actinopteri; order Perciformes; family Bovichtidae; genus Bovichtus; species Bovichtus diacanthus. The sequence goes on along the minus strand of CALSBV010010907.1, from coordinate 1,983,002 downwards.
TAGGTAGCTTGGCTCCACAGAACCAGCAAATAATGAACTCTCGCACATTTAGATGGACTCTCTCACTTCCGCCCATGCACTATACAGTAAACTTAATTTTTCTGTCATAGGACAACTGCTGGCTCATTCCTAACGTGGACCAAAGGAACAGCGATAAGGATCTCCATGGTGACGCCTGTGACAACTGCAGAACAGTCGAAAATCCGTCACAGAGAGATACTGACCAGGACGGGCTGGGAGACGACTGCGATGATGACATGGATGGGGACCGTGAGTCGGTTTGTTATAGGGATGGGACGATACAGGATTTGATTGCGGATTGCAATAAAAAACGCACAATAAGTTGACCATGGTGAAGTTCCACTATCGGGATAATCGTGGACATCCTCACATGAGCGACTTCAAAAAGCTGTCTATGAAATTCTCCTATTGTCCCATGCCTCGTTTGCTATTATATAACAGTCAAATAATTGGTTATAGCCACATTACACTGTGTGTAATTAGAGGGCCAATTTTTATAAATGGTCACATTGGCTGAAAAGGTTGGACGGTCATTACTGTGGGATGTGTAGTAACTGGACCATTACTGCGTTTATTGCATCAATTAGAGGTAATACATTTGGAAACACACAACCAAATGGCTAATATTCGCATTAAACCACTACCGTGCCTGTGAGGGTTTTCCAAACCACAGGCTGTCTAGACAAGAATAAAACCTTCACAATCCTGTTTGGTGGAAAGTGTGGACATTTTTTGCTGCTTTCACTGGACGGGCAGCACTTTATCTGTTCAAAACGTCCTCCTGGTCTTTTTTGTGTCTGTTTCCAATTCACATCTTCTACCAGTTAGATCAACGGCTTTCATGAAGACAACAGCCTCATAAAAAACATTTTTTTAAAGTTGAAAACAGTGTTTCATGTTAAAAGGTTCCAACTGGAATCGTAAGTGTTTTCTCACATACTTTCAGAGCACCTCTCATTTGTTCCATTGGAAACACAGTTTTCATGCTGGCATGCTCACCTTTGCATGTTTGCCCATGTTGCACGTTTAGACTCTGTTTGTTGACCCCTGTCCATTCATTTTGGCAGAGCTCCAACCTCCTGATCATTTGGTTATGTGTTTAACTCCCAGGCTGGATTGCTAAGCGCTTGGTCATGTCTGTCTCCTCTCAAAAAAAAAGCATTTTTCCACGGTAAGGCCGCGCCAGGCATTAAAGGCCACTGGAAACTATTTCACCTTCGTCTTCAACCAACACTGCCATCTGGTGATGCATTTGACAGGCCGTGCCTGACTGCGGGCTGCGTTCTGCCATGCTTTTTGGATTTTCCTGTCAACGCTTATACACAAAACGCAGAAGTAAAAGTACAGAGGTGTTTATGTTCGCAGGCTTGAAGAATATTCTTGACAACTGCCAGGGAGTCCCTAACGCAGACCAGAAAGACAGAGACAACGATGGGGTGGGAGACGCCTGCGACAGCTGTCCTGACATGTACAACCCTAACCAGGTAACAAACCAAACAACAACCTGAAAACTAATGAATCTGCTGCCATAACTCCGACCAACAGTGTTTGTTTGGTCTCCCTGCAGTCTGACTCAGATGATGACCTCGTAGGAGATACCTGCGACGACAACATAGACAGGTAGAGCCACTGCCGTCACCTGTGGTATGAAGATGTGTAAAGTTTTGCCCTTTGTTTTACCTGCCCTACCTCCTCTTTGCCAGTGATGGCGATGGCCACCAGAACACAAAAGACAACTGTCCCTCAGTCATCAACTCCTCTCAGCTGGACACTGACAAGGATGGAATGGTTTTAATCTCCTCCTTCATACTTTACTTCATTCATCATATTTAATAACTTCTGCTCATGTATGCTGACATAGAGATGTCTCTGTGTTTACACTGCTGCACACGTGCTACTGTATCTTAAAAGGGAGACGAATGTGACGATGACGACGATAACGACGGCATCCTGGACGACGATGACAACTGCAGACTTGTTGCCAACCCAGACCAAATTGACACCGATGGTAAGTATCGCTTCATGTTTGCTCCTCTTTTCTTTCTTTTTTTATTGCGAGACAAAAGACAACACATTACCAGAGCAACTCGAGGAAGACAAAAACTGTGAGCACAGGACGCGTATCAAAATTTCAACCGGGTTATTGGTAGGAAATTTAAACCCGTGGTCCGTTCATTTTCATTTTTGTTTTGTATATCAATTAGTTATGTATTGGATTTGACTTTTTTGATTTGACTGATTGGTCCAGCTCTTGGGTCCCCCCCCCAGACCTTTATAGAGCTTCATGTTTGAACCCGGGTGTGTACGTGCATGTGTACAGTGTGTGTTGTGGTCCCTGAGCTGTGTCCTTGTGTTTCAGATAACAGAGTTGGAGACGCATGCGAAGGAGATTTTGACAAAGACAACATCATTGACATAATCGACCACTGCCCAGAGAACGCTGAGGTCACTCTGACCGACTTCAGAGCCTATCAGACCGTAGTGCTGGATCCAGAGGGGGACTCTCAGATTGACCCCAACTGGGTGGTCCTCAATCAGGTAAACAACAGCCAAGGTTCACCCCTTTCATAGCAAACCTCCGTTACAGTGTATGACCGTTTCTGGCAGCACTTTACATTACAGCTCAGTATTAACATGTAATAGTGGGGTAATAGTTTTAAATAAAGAGGTAATAATTAAGTAATATCCTCCTGAGACCCAGCCCATTGACTTGTGTCCTCTGTAGTGGACATTTTGTTTTACATGCATCTCCTTTTACTCTTGTGAGCTACTCTATCAATCCCTGCTGCATTGTACAGAGGACATACTTTTTTTTTTTTTTTTAAAGCCTAAATTGCAAGATGTTTTTTTTAAATCCTAAATATGTAGGAAAAAAAAAAGGAAATTGGAAGACACTTTTTTTCCCTCGGTTCCCAGGAGGACATTAATAATTGGTATATTTGGGTAATATTAGGCAGAAACTTATGTAACAGGGTAATAAGGGACCAAAAACAAAGGGTAATGATAGTTAAACACATTTAAAGATAGCGACGAGGCAAAACTATTTAGTAATAGTATAGTAATGTTTTGGTGACAATATGACAATAAAATGATAATACCAGTACAATATTTGGATTAATGCATTTAATTAAATTGTAATAGTAATGGGGTAATAACCCTGATAATATATGATAATAATGAGGTAATATAGGTTGATGTTTTCACAATAATGAAGGTTACTATCAGTGTGATTCCTTCAAAATCACAGGTGTGGTAAAATGAGGATAGTACTGTACTGAATCGTAGAATTTGATCTCCTCTTATTTTTAAACATCTTTTAAAGATCTAATGAGTCCCATAATAGTACAAATAAAGTGAAGCTACTCTCTTTTGTCCCGACAGGGCATGGAGATAGTTCAGACAATGAACTCTGACCCTGGCCTTGCTGTGGGTAAGCACAGAATATCACATTCCCATCTGCTTTAACATCATACAATATTTCACATCTTCTTCAGTGTGTTTTTTGTCAGCCTTTGCCTGATATGCTACGTATTTCTTCTCCACTTGTTTACATCTGCAGGCTACAAGGCGTTCAGTGGGGTTGACTTTGAGGGAACGTTCCACGTGAACACGGTGACGGATGACGACTATGCTGGCTTCATCTTCGGCTACCAGGACTCCTCCTCCTTCTACGTGGTGATGTGGAAGCAGACAGAACAAACCTACTGGCAGGCTGCGCCCTTCAGAGCAGTCGCTGACCCGGGAATACAGCTCAAGGTAAATGGCTGCATTTCTACACACTCGTATAGCGATGGCAGCTACTGTGCAAGGTGCTTGCCTGACCATCAGGGCTTTAAATGTCTTGCCCAAGACAATGGACCCTGCGCACAGACAAGCAAAAGGCCCCACCTCCTAGATACACAGCAAGATGCACAGACTTTATAGTTGTTTGGCCTCTTTTTGTAATTGTTTTCTGTCTCTTTGTGAGCATTTTGTGTCTCTTCGCGGTCCTTTTGAATCTCTTTGTAGTTGCTTTGTGTCTCTTTTGTGGTTGTTTTGTCCCTTTTCATAGTCATTGTGAGTTTCTTTGCTTCTCTTTGTAGTTGTTTTATGTTTCTTTGTGATCATTTTGAGTCTCTTCCTGGCTGGTTGTTTTTTCTCTCCTTCACACTATCTGACTCTTTGTCACCACTAGGTTGTGAAGTCAAAGACGGGTCCTGGTGAGTATCTGAGGAACTCCCTCTGGCACACAGGAGACACCCCGGAGCAGGTCCGTCTCCTGTGGAAGGACCCGAGGAACGTTGGCTGGAAGGACAAGGTGTCTTACCGCTGGTTCCTCCAGCACAGACCGCAGGTTGGATACATCAGGTACAAACATCCGGACACAGGTGGTGGAGGAAGTGTTCAGATCAGTTGTAGTTGGTTGAAGTGGAATTTCTTTACTATTTCGTCAGACTGCAACTAATGATTATTTCATTATGGATTCACCTGCTGAGTATTTTCTCCATTAATTGATCGATTGTTTGGTTTGAAATGATCTGAAAATAGTGAGAAAAGCCTTCACAATTACACAGAGCCACAATAACACCTGTTTTACCAACAATACAGCCTTCAAATCTATTTTTTAAATATTAAAATTATTAAAAGGAAAATCTGAAAATATTCGCATTTGAGAATTTGCAACCATGAAATGTTTTTTTATGAAAAATATCAAACTTTCATCAAAAAAGTTGCTCTTATAGTCAAACTATTATGTTTTCTGTGCAAACATCTTAATTTGAAAAGATTGAAGATGTCAGATAAATGTAGTGGATAAATAAGTAGTAAGTAAGTAAATTACAAGGACCCCAAGATTGTACTTAAATACAGTACTTAGTTACATTCCACCACTGCACGACATACACACTCATACTGTGTGAACTGATTTGAGGAGTTTCATCTTGTGTGTGAACCAGGGCTCGCTTCTTTGAGGGTCCCAAACTGGTGGCGGACACAGAGATGATAATTGACACCAGTATGAGAGGCGGCAGACTGGGAGTGTTCTGCTTCTCTCAGGAGAATATAATCTGGTCCAACCTGAAGTACCGTTGTAACGGTGAGTGTCTGCAAGTGAAAGGCAGCTCCGTCAGCTGCGTGAACACAGAGTATGCCTATGAGCTTTTTTTTTTCTGCTTTCTCATCCCCACAGACACTATTCCTGCTGACTACAAAGATCTGGATGCCCAGAACACAGAGTGAAGCGGAGCGATCCATCAAGGAAGCAATTTGAGCACTGCTGAAAACAAGGATTAAGGAGCAGAGCTGCACCGCCGAGAACAAAGAGGTAGAGGACACGAGTAATAGAAAAAAAGATGAATGTGAGAGGGAACATGATGGACAGTTTTGGTTAAAGACTTTAGTGAGGATATTCTAACTTTGTCATTTGAGTGAGGGTCTTAGGAAAGCATAACATCGGGCATTGTATTCTGTGTAACTGAAGCCAGTTCATTCTTTTATAAAGCAACAGGTTCTGTGTATGTTGATCTCAAATGCAATTGTATCAGCATTTTATTAGTACTGTTGAATGTTTTTTGAACAAGTTGCAAAATTCTGTCATTTTTACATGAGACCATTGTGTTATTTATCTGTACGAAGGAGGACGTAGACAAATAAAGACACAACATGGCATTCAACGGATGTTTTATTGAAAGAGTGCGAACAATGAACTGCATGACACCCACATCACTGTATTTCGAACATACTACTTGGTCCAAAAGTGTTCCTGTATCTTACTGTAGTACACAGCCTTCACGGGTGCTACCGTCTGATTTAGGGATTTCTTTTTTGGATTGATATCAAAAGCTACAGAGCACCATTTCATTTCTACATTCACACCAATAGTTAAAATGCAGAAATGTTTCCAAAAAAGATAGGTCACATGACAAAAGGTATGTAAAGCATACATTTAATGAAACCCTCCACAGATCACAGAACTCAACATATTAAAAGAGCATGTTAGGCATACAGACAAAAGGACAAACCGATTTACTGATGAATGAGAAACAAACAAAATGCAGTTGACAATGTGTATTAAATTGTATTTTGTTTTTTATACAATACAAACAAAATGTGTTACACATCTAACAAACGAGTGAAGGTCTTTGTGTCAATCTTAATTCGGCAGTAAACTCAACATCCAGTGTTGAATAACTCACTAATAAAAGCACTCATGCTACCTTAGTCTGACCATGAGATGACACGTGTAACAAAAAGCCTTTATAACTGTACAGAAAACAGCTGATTTAAGTGTCTGCGTGAGCATGCAAATACATAATGTATACTTAGATTTTTCTCTGTTTAACTAACCAAACAATTCTGATAGAGTAGTTGGTCGTTTTCTGACATCTACCTTTGGCAAACATTCCTCACTGTGTCACTGCAGCTCTTCCAGAGAGGCGGCACACCACTTGTCTTACGTCACTCTTACGTAAAGGAAGCTTGATTTGAAGAGCACTGCCCTGTACAACAACAATGACTGGAAATGTAGTACAGATGACATGGATTTTCCTAAGAAAAGATCTGGCTCAAAGGGAGCACGGACATTAATAAAATCTGAAACATCGTCGTTGAAATCTAAGTGGAAACTTCACAACACTGGGTATAATATCGAAAAGAGCATGTCCGTTGCATAGAAAACTTCTACAAAAAGGGAGCGATATAACAAAGCACAAACATAAAACAGCTTACATGTGAGCCTGAGAGATGAGTTTTTAAACAGAGTCGGGGACAAATCTAATTCAATTCACACCACAATCCTTCACAAAATGATTCCTGATTACTTAAGACGCACTTAAATAAATACAATTTCTCTTGTAACATCTCTAATATGAAATACATTTGTCCCAAAACTTTGCTACAACCTTATGGTCCAACTGTATACAACGGAAATGCCTGGCTGAGAGTAAAAGCGAGAATCCGAGAAAAACTGACACACACACACACACACACACACAGGAAATACTTACAAAATATACTTTCATATCTGAAATTATGAAGGAATCTATAGGGTCCGGATGATTCTTACGTTTCCCAATGTAAACCAACTCCCATGATTCTTTAAGCAATTTCAAATCTGCAAGTAATACAAAACTCCATGAGTAAGTGGTAGTAAAAGAGAACAAAATTACCATCAAGGTATTAAAATTGTAAAACAAAGTCAAATAAACACTAGCATATAAAACAAAAGGCAACAGATAATCCTCCATTTCAAATGCTGAGGGTAGTGTAGGGTTGTGTTTCAAGGTAAAGAGGGTTGGGGGGGGGGGGCTGGTCCCTTGGCTCAGCGTGAGAGCTTCTGCCGGGCCACATCCCAAGAATCTCAGTAGCCTGACTCGTGTAGTGGTGGGTGTCCTAGGCCTCGAAGCGCTTCGGGAAGACCATGGGAGCAACGAGGGTCCACATGTAGAGGAAGAGACAGACCCAGCAGGAGGCCATCTTGATCCAGAACACTGACCAGCTCCCGTCTAACAGCTTCTCAATCTTATGGTTATCATAACTGCAAACGCGAGCACACAGAGAGAGAGCTGAGCAAAAGACCCACAAGCAGCTAAACGCTCCACTTTGTTCTTCAGCTAGATGCTAACTTTTGTTCGTCTGCTCTTTGGTGTACGGCAGGCAGCACCACGAGAGTGCACCAAAACAGTAAATCTGCTGAAATATGTCATAAAGCTTCATAGTGCTGAGGGCAATATACATACAAATGATGCACTGGCATTGGATATATGAACTGAGTGAGCACATGGATGCATGCACATAAGCATACCCATATATGCCCAAACAGCACCACAATTAGAGCGTCACTTACTGGAACCAGTTGGTGACGGTCATCATGACGTAGAGGGATCCGAGGAAGAAGACAGAATGGAAGTAGGCGTAGCCATAGATGGTTCCCTCTCTCTCATCATACACCACATTCTGGCCTCCACCAGTTTTTTCCCCATCATAGTCGTCTAAAAGCACACGTTAAATGGTGCAAAAAAGGAGGATGTGGGTAAGTGACACATTTTGTCCCCAAGTATGTAAAGGCTTATCTTAATGTGATGGGTTACAAAGATAAAGCAATATATATATATAAAGATAACAAATAAATGTGACTGCCTCCATTTGGAGTCACATTCAGGAAGGTGTGTGTGTGGTGCTTAAAGCTTAGTTCTGACGTAATTTATAAATGGTTTCAAAATTCCTCTCAAAGCTATCAGAGGAGCTCTAGCTTTTGCATCCCCTCCCTCGGTCCAGCTCTGTGACTGAGGGGACTTTCTAGTAGAGGAGGATCCATCTCTGTATTGACAGAGACAAACACTTTTTATGTGAGAAAATGGCTCAAAACACTGTCATTCTGGACGTACTTTTTGTATCTCCAGAGTAGAATATGTGTGCGAGTGGCGATACATTTCTGGTGGTTATAGCTGCAAATATATAACTGTCTTTTTTTTCCAGCAGGGGGCAGTGTTAGCCTACCCACAATTCCACTTTGCCGCTGGTCCTGCTCCACTGTGTCATACTACCCTCCTAGTAACAGTGACATCATCTATGTTTGCTGACCAATACTTTCTCACCATCCTCAATCTGGCTGAGGAATAGCAATGAGTTTAGCCCCACCGTGTGCAAACACTCCGGCTGGGGACATATGCATGCATACACACTGAACGGGGGCGGGTAAAAAAATGTAATAAAAAGATGCAATAGGGAGCGGACATTATTTGACTCTCCTCACCTGTGTCATCTCCAAAACAGAAACAGCAGCGAGCTCTCTGCAGGATAAAGAAAAACATACAGATCACCTCCAAACTGGAATAGACACACACATTATGTCTCTTGGGTCTAATTTGTTTAATTTGATAAAGACGTCTAATTGGGATCGTCTGGTCGGAGGAGTTTTCAAGTCCTGCTAATCCGTTTAAATCAGCCTGCACAATCCATTAACCCTCACACCTAGTGAGACCTAAATATTTCTTTGGCGTTTACCTCAGTCTCTGGCTCACTGTTCCTGTACACATTAAGCGCCGCAGAGCTTCGTCTGGTGGTGGACATCAAGCTAGAGGGAGGGTGGAGAAGGAGATGGAAATACAGATGGAGGGAGAGAAAGGTTGTAATTCCGTCACTATGTATTTTTCCACTCATTTGCAGAGTCTAATTCCCTCTCCTTCAGGGAACGACCACAAGAGACTTGATGCCTCCACTTGATGGGAAACACATGTGAACAAATACAAAAAGCCATTAGTTATCTCTCACACGCTTAGCTGAGCCACAGCCAATCATACGCCGCCTTGCCAGAGTCACAGCCAATCAAAAAGCGACCCCGTCTCTGTCGCTATAGCCTGCCATGAAACACATTACTTTTTATTCCACATTGTTTCTAACAGAACTGCCGTTAATGCGTTTGGATTGTAGCCTCTACACAGTCTCTCAACTCTTTGCATTCAATAATATAGCACAAAAAGAGATGCATTATAGGGAAACGGGGCTTGCATTTGTGTAGACATTGAGATCAGGAAAAAGGAGAAGCAAGAGGTGTGTGTGTGTGTGTGTGTGTGTGTGTGTGTGTGTGTGTGTGTGTGTGTGTGTGTGTGTGTGTGTGTGTCTCTCTCACCAAGAGTAAAGGACGCAGCCAAACAGGATAACGGTTCCAAAACCGGTGACAATCTTCTTGTCGCTCTCCGTCCCGGAGTTGAAGGGAAACACACACACGGTTGTGTTCACACCATTTCTTTCCAATACTAGACAGAGGGAATGTGCAGACAGAGACGGATGAGAGGCAAAAGAAGAAGTAGAGGGAGTTTTGTAAGGAGTAGGGAGAATGCAAAAGATGCAGTGAGTGTGTGTGTGTGTATTTTGGCACAGTTAGCAGTATGGAGAGCCGGAGGGGAAGGGAAACTGGAGACTTAGTACAACATAGAGTAAGTAGAAAAGCACCAACAGCCTCACTTACAGTCTGCAGTATACTTGTTGTGTTACTTAGGAGACATGTGGTGATATTAAATATGCATGGTAAGATTAGCTTTACAATAGCAACCCAGCATAGAATATTATCTTGACAGCTATTGTGGAAACAGGAGCACTGGAGGGATGGAAATGTACCTCAGACTCTACAGTCATTTCTTTTAAGAATCACAACTTTCCCTAACGCTCTCAGCTGAACCTTTTCATCTTTATCAAGGAGATCTTAATGCCTCATCTTAGACAGGCCTCCCTATATTAAATCTGTTATGACAACATTGAAAACTTGACTTTCAAATCTGTGTCCTAAACCTTTTTTTGCTTTTTGAGACAGATGTGTTCCCCTTTTCTTAAAGTGTCTGTTTTAGTGTCTCAATTCTTGTTGGTTCATTTTAACCAAGTGGCTTTATTAGTAAAAAGTCACCGTTATGATTTCAGCATAACACCTTTTGTAATATCTTCAAAGTTCTTTTATTAAACTTGGAAGCTGCAGTTTGAATAAATCTGACTGCTGTCGTCCTGCAGACTTAAAGATCAACATTTATTTCATTAGTAGTAATGAAAACTGGCACGGAAGTTAGAGCGTCTTTAGCTTCTTCTACACTCACTTATTACCCAGTGAAACGGAATATTTGAGTGGTGCACACTTACAAAAAGGGATTTAAATCAAATCCTTTCATTTCGACTTTAAAACACAGGCCACTTTAACAACTAGTTTTGTTTTTCCATTTAAAAAAAAAAAAAAAAAAAACACTTCTCTAAACTATAAAAATGCACTTTGTTTTGTGGTCAGTTTTTTCTGTCTCAGCCAACAAAACTTTGCTCCGCTTTTCCCATCATGCCACTGTGTCCAGTCGACAGTGTCCTTAAACCCGATAAAACTACTTACTATATTTTCAATCACTATATATATATATATATATATGTGTATGTATGTGTGTATGTGTGTATGTATATATATATAGCCAGCCTCGTTCTTTACTTTACCAGTCTTCAACACAGAAAGGTTATGTGGTGTTTGCTGTAGCATTAATAACCCATGACTCACGGTTAATAATACTTGTTGATCTACGCTGATACCAGACAGTAGCTGTAAGACAAGGTGGAGATTGGCTGCTGTTCATACTCACTTTCTTTAGGTTTGCTGGAGAAGGCTGAGAAGGTGAGGTACATGACGTACACACTGATGACTCCTGGCTGCAGCAGGCCTGATGTGGGCTGCACTGTCGGGACACAAAAAGGTGAACAAAAGGATTTTATAGTCACATCATCATAGCCAAACAGTCTTACTTATCTGTACCGTCTATCATTACCCTACGTCCTGTGTGTCTCAGGTGTGCTGCCGTTTGAGAATTACTCTGTGATAAGTCAAGTCAGTTTTTCTATCGAAGGCATCTAAATGCAAATGCTTGCGTTTTCATTTCGTATTACAGAGTCGAATGAGAGTGCTTGGGAGTAGAGCTCCTCACGTTTCTGTATGCATGGGGAGATGGCCAACAGGGAGACGACGAGGCACAGGCTGCCGTTGATGCCCAGGAAGATCTTGTTAAGTAAACAGGCCTCAGGGTCAGTGTAGAACACACCCATTAAGATCAAGGCCGCTACCGCAACACTGAACAGCATCAGAGTCACAAAGGCCAAAGCTGCATACCACATACGATTATACCTCACTCCTGAACTCCTGCGGACAGAAAGAGAGCGGGAGAGAGAGAGAAAGAAAGCACAAAACAGGAATAACACAACATGAACTAGGGTAACGCAAATTAAATGAGGGAGAAAAAGCAAAGAAAACATACACGAGAGAGACTGTCCTGAAAGAAAATTTCAAAAAAGGAAGAGAAAGTTTTGCTTGGTGAGTTATTCCAGCACACTGAGGAAATGAGAAGACAGGTTTATGGTCGCTTAAGTGCTTTCACATTCGTTTTCCAGGGTCTGGAAATTCTAAATTTTAATAAAAAATAACAAATGAAGTGTGTAACGGTGCACACACACGTAATACACATTGAGAGATTTAGGTTAATTGCACTGGCAACCAAACCATTAAACGCTTTTGAAACAATCTGCTGTGGTATTTGTGAGTCTGTGTTTGGAAGTGAAGGGGAAACCGAGCACACACTCCTAAACCATATGCATCCTGTGAATCTGCACAGGGCCGGCCTGCTGCCAAGCCCCCCCTCCACCCTCAAAAACATAACAGCTAAAGAAACAACCACAGAAGAATATGTCCGACCTTAAGTTCCAACAAAAAGCACTGCACTGATCCTATTGACAGGATGTGCACGCTAGTGAAACAGAAACAAAGAAAGAGAACGGCGCAGAGAGAAGACATGTTGCTCTCACCAGTTTGTGTTCCATCTGTGTGCGAACTTCACCAAAAGCATGAGCTGGATCAGCAGGAATATGAACCCGCCACCTGCTCCAATGTAGCGCCACACTGTGGCATTGAACAGAGAGAGAGAGAGACATTGTTTTAGAGATGAGAAGACCTTACAGCAGGTATTTGTGACTTGTTGCACTTTCATGCTGCGAGATTATGTATTAAAACTAGAGAAAAGATAACAGGGTCATTTTAGAAGTTTGTGTGGAAGGCAGTGGATTTGAGTGAGTTTGGAAAAGTATGCATAAAAAAAAAAAACGTCCAATATTTTGTTATTACTTCCTGTGTCTCCAACTTGTTGACACCACTGAGGTGGATATATTAATGATATGTTGACTAGCAAAATATATTACGAATACCAGCTTTAAAAAATGATTACAGCACTGCAGGTCTACTATTGAGCGTCCTCTCTTTACCTTCCAGAAAGGTTTCCTCTTCTGGGATGAAGAAGGCTCCAGCGCAGCACGCCACCAGTGCAATAAACTTCAGCAACCAGAACCTGACATTCAAAGCAGAGATAACATTTAAGCTTGTACATGGAAAAAGTGAAACATAACACACACACAAAAAAAAAAAAAAAAAAGAAATAACAACGACACCTGACAAAACCACCTCAGTGTGACCAAAGTGAGTGTTGTAGAAACGAAAGCAGTTGTCTTTCAGAGTTTTATTACAGTTTTACATATGCGTGCTGGGCTAATTCCTTCAAAAAAAGACCCCCAAATGATCTACTTCAATAGATAGATAGAAAGTGAAAGCGTTTAAACAGAGAAGTAAACCTGGCTTTCTTATCTCTCCCTCCTCCAGAGACAGTTCTTTTAAATTTATCTATGTGGGGGCAAAAAGATAGGACCTTCTTACAGGAAAGGGAGACGATGCTTTGATTTAAGGTCTCACACTGAAGGTCGGACTAAACTGCGAGAGGACCTGCACACTTAGAGGAGATGAGACACAAATCCTACTGCTCCATTATATATAAAATGTAAACAGTAAACATGGGCTTAGTATTAGCAGTAAATACAGGTGCTTATGTTGCAGGATGAGGCCGTTGGCTCTCAATATCTTGTGATTTTTTACCGTTCACAATCCGAGATACTGAATGGACCTAACTGATGCCAGCATTAACGGAAACCTGCCCGCTTGTAATGCGCGCAGCTCCCGTCAGGTGCTTGAATTTCGTTTGGCTTTTGTGTTCATAGACGAGCAATAAAAGATTTCAGACATTCCAGATAGACATTACAGACGAGTGCACAATGTTTAACGACCGACGAGCACGGCGGACAGGAAGAGGAGTAAGGCTTTCTTACCCGTTGTGCACGGCCGCCCTCCAGCCTGTGCTGTTGTTGACGCGTATGGTGAAGATAGCGAAGACCAAGAAGAAGCAGGCCATGCCGAAGCACACCTTGTAGACGGCGGAGTAGCCAACCAGAGTTTTGCAGTTCTCCCCTGCGTTCATCTTCTCACACAACTCGCTGTAGAAGGGGATCTGATTGGCAAAATCACAAACACTTTGATTAGATCATTACGGTGTTGAACCCCCACCCCTCCCCTCCACCACCACCCCACCTCTACTCATGTTTGTCTAGTACGCGGCCTCAGAGAAGAGGCCCGGTAGCATCTATTCTGAGCGTCACGCCTCTAAAGGAGCAGAAAGAGAGAACAGGCAGCAACAGCAACCCCTCTTTCTCTCCATGTGGCCCTCTTTCATCCCTCGTTCTCTACAGGCTGTTAGAGGGGCCTTACAACTAACTGTCAGTGTACACAGACAAAAGACACAGATGAATAAATTAACTGCCTTTTGTCAGCAAGTCAGAGGGATTGGGAAAAGCGAAGAGCAGAGAGAGCATGAGAGGAAGACTGGCAGAGCCGTCTTAAAATAAAACATTTTAGACCTACAGTTGGCCAAACAAAAAAAAGAAAAAAAGAACAGAGCAAAACCGGAGACAGTAAAGTAGATAAGGACTTTGCCGTGGCCTTCAACAGGAAATTGTAAGTGCTTCAGTGGCTCAGTGCCAACAGAAGAGACAGCTTTTGAAATGATACCCCCCCCCCAACTGCAGAGATGTGAATCAAAGTCAAATACATGGTCTGCTTTTCAAACAGAAGTGAGCTTTTGAGAGAACCACATACATTTACTTTCAGATAATAAAAGGTTTGACTTTACTAATTATTCGCAGAGTTTTTTTGGTCCTTGAGGTTGTACACGCGGGTGAGACGCCAGCGGATTGAGTTGTCACCACCTCAGTGTGTAGCACAGTCCAGAGCCAGATCACAACATAGAGTACAAAAAAAAGCCCATTTTGCAGCTTTTGTCTCATGTTGAGGACCATATTAGCATGTCCATGGTGTTGTGATTAAGAGGGAAGGGGGCCGGCTGTTTCAGACAGCTGTAAATCTCTTGAGAAAAGGCCGGCACTCTCATACACACAATGGCTGCTCTCTTAGCCGGGACTTCCCACTGTGCTCAGTGTGTGACTGGCAGTGTGCATGTAAATGTGTATATACATGTGTGTGTAACTCAGCAGGCTTTGCGTGGGGCTATCAGAGGCCATTTTGTGCCTGGATGGGCCTTTACAGGGTCGCCCTCTCACAAGGAGACGCACAGTGGGGAGTCCTTTTAATACTGTACAGTAGACACTGGCGGCGAAAAGAGAGGAGAGAAAAAAAAATCAGGAGAAGAAGATTGGTGGAAAAATATCACGGTCTTGAAAAAGCGCTCTCAGCTGGGGAAACTTGCGGTCATTGCCATAGTAGCACAGTCAGCGACGGTATTCTTCCCAGTCTTCTGGATGCTTAGTCAGCAACTAGACTGTATATATATTGTATGGTACCTGGAAACAGGCACATCGATTCTCAAGCTCAGATAATCAGCTATTAATAATAACTCAGACAAAAGAGTAGGCAGGATGAAAAGGTGAAGTACTGTATATATGACTCACTATATTGTAGCAAGTGACCACAGAAGCCTTCCAGCCGAGTAGGAATTTCTCAGAAACAACCGCAGAAAGAGTCAGTCTGATAATAAATCCTGCAATATGAGGATTCAAAGAGGTAACGTGGGTGGGGGAAAACATGAAAGCCGTGAAGATCAAAAGAGAGAGCAGCAAGCCTCCTGTGCATCTTCTCCCAACTTCAGAGGCTAGGTGGGCGGTTAAAAACAAAAAGCTACCAGCCTGAACTCCTGCCTCCTCGACTCTGGCCTCACTACTGCCAAGATTCATGTGGGATCTCCAGGTAAAATAGTGGGATGTCTGCTTTGCCTGTAGCAATGTTAAAAATCTTTAATTTTGCCCGTTAGCAGTGACAAAGCAACAACTGGTACATTCTCTGAAATGTTATTCTATTTACACCACAGAGGCAGACGCACAAGTTGGCCTACCCGGATTCAATTTCAAGACATGCGTGTGTACAGTGTGAAACCTACAAACAAGTTATTCCTCTTTCATTTTCAGGTCTTCTCCATGTGGGCATGCATTTCTGCAAACTGCGCTCTATTGACTCATTTATGTACAGTAACTTACTTCTGCAAAGTGAATCCTGGCGAGAGAGTAGAAGTAGCGGTAACAGTGTGAAAGTGTTGAAGCTACTGCTGGCTTAGTTACTACAGCGCGTGAGCCGACCCCCAAGCTTATATTAATAAGTAAGCGAGGACAGAATTAAGACTTTAAAAGCTGGGGAACATACCTATTAAATTATTTAAAACTACTGTACAATACAAAGACTAGAAAAATGCACACGTAACTTATTTTCAAGTAAATAAGCAGATTTTTTGTCTCGACAATCAGAAAGCAGAAGATATTTAACAAGTAGACATAAGAGTTGTGTCGCAAGGCAATCCCATTCCTCGAATCCAGAGAGCACACACTCTCTTGCTTTAGTGGACAAAACAAATGAACAACCATCAAAAATCAGTAGGTATTTTTTAAATAATACTTATGTGAACAACTAGACAACTTACTGACTTTTTCCCTTCTGTCAATTAGAGCTGAAACGATTAGTCGGATAATCGATCTAAAGAAAAATTAAATCGGCAACTATTCTCATAATCGATGAACCGCTAACGTAACTTTTAATGCAAAAATGGCCAAAAATCGCCATTTTTCAGCTTCTCAAATATGGAGATTTCTATCCATCTTCTATCATATTAAACTGAATAAAGTTTCACTATTTTCAAACTAGTTGTTTGATCTATAAAAAGTCAGTAAATAGAGAAAATCTAGAAAATACTCTGCAGATTAAAATCGATAATGAAAATACAGCACTGCTGTCAAAAGCAACTGGCCTAGACCCAATCATATCTATAATAAGCCCAATAACTTTACTGCCCTTAAGACCCCACACATCTGAACACGGGGGAAATGTGACCTCAGTTGATCGGAGTAGATCTCATCATCACTTATTGCCAGTGATCACGGTACGATGGAAGCGCCCATCTGTTGGAGGCTTTCAGGACAACTCCACTCACTCTCCATTTAAAATGATGCCGTCATGGAGCACAGACGAGAGCCTCCCCACTCAGCTTCTTACAATGAACACTCTGAACCACAGACAACCGACCATTCCATTATATAACTAAATATATCTCTAACTTCGAGTTCAAATAAAAAGTGTGCACGCGCGTCTGTGTTGTGGGAGAGTGATACTTTGCCGTGTGTGATTAATGTACTTACATGGTCTCTCAACTCCTTCTCCACAGTGGGGGACATCATGATGACACAGATGATGGTGACCAGCAGGAAGTAGAGGGCGTACATGATGCGGGTCCCTTTGGACTGTTTGATCTTGGGGCAGCAGTTACAGCAGCACGAGCAGGCCGCTGAGCCGCAGCAGCAGGCCAGCTGCACAGAGAACAATGGAGACAAGAGGGAGATGAGGAAAACATTACCACATCAGTTCCAGCAGTTTCCACACTGTTAGAAGCCATCTAATGCAAACAATGTATTTACAGGACGGGAACAAAGCAAACTATAATCCTTCAAAATCACAAAAATGCATTTGCTTGAAGTAGTTAAAAAAAAAAAAAAAAAAAAGTTTTAAATCACTAATTGCAACAAACGTTTTGTAACAGTAACATATAACAAGAGCAGTGGACGAAAGATAAAAACAGAAATCACATGGTTTGTAATTTAACAAAGTCCTTAGACCCCCAATTCAGTTAAAGCAAACTCCACAAAAATAGAAGAAAAAGCCTTTTAACAGGGAAAGAAGGGAGGAACCTCAGAGGAGCAACAGGGGAGGGGTGACTCATTCAGGATGGCCAGAAATGCAATGTACTGAATATGGACAGAAATAGCAGCAGTAAATTACTACAGTTGGTTAAACCTTAGAAGCCAAAAGCAATGAACCACAGACACTTTAAGGCAGTGTTTTAAGGTGTCTCCCCTTCATGAAACATACTTTTAACATACTATTAATTCAAGTTTAAAGTTCATTGTCATAGTATCTTACATAGCTATACAGATGGGCCTAAAGTGAGTTAATTTGACATAGTTCAACATACATAACCCTATAATTGCAAAAAACATTACAGTAAAAAAGGTGCATGGTTAAGCACTTCAGCAACTAAGGTTATTTATTTAAAACATTTGTTTAAGGATGGTTCAAAGGTTGCAGCCACTGTGGCAACATGTGATGTGGAGCAGTATTTGGTGCCTTCTGGTACATTTCCCTCTTTCCAGAGATTCATCTTTTACGATCCTGAAACAGCTACTACTTACTGCAGGCCTGAGCCAGAAGACAGAATTATGGCAACTTAAATGGTCAGGGGGAAACTTGCAATAGAAGATAGAAGATAGAAGATATCCGCCCGACTGTCTCTTTGCTCATTCATGGTTTCTATCACAACGGACAAATCCCTCCCTATCCTTCACAGTGGCAAGACAGTGAAGTCTTGTCCGAAACCACACACACACACACAGTCACTCACTCACAGAGGCCTACTCTGTTTCTTCTGACAGGCCTTCATACAGGGGGGGCAGTCTCATAAAGACAGGCGCTGTGTTCTATTTAGGAAAGAGGAGGCTCTATAATTATACAGTATAACGTCTTTCTGTAGCCACCCCACCCTGCTTTTGTAAGCCTCCTACTCCTCATCTTGCAGAACGCACACTGCTGTGGTGCGAGGTGAACTTCTGCTGTGGTCTACAACCGAGATGTGGAACACAGGACAAGGCTACAGTGGTGCTTAAACGCACCGTTTTCCTTTGTGTGTTCGCCCCTTTACGGGATGCAACACATACTTTGCTAGTAAAAAAGGAAAGGTGCTGTGGCTGACATGCCAAGGCTAGTCCGACCAGAGTCTTTAATAAAATCAACATCTCTGAATAAAAATGTCTTTTTTTGTGTACACAAGAGAGAAACAAGCTTAGAGCGAAATCAGCACGTTCTTCGTTGTTCCGTCCTTCAGAGATGTTGCATCTTTTTTATAATGAGTGAAACACATCTCCCACACCAACGACCTTCACTTTGTTATCAACCTCAATAACTGATTCTAACTGCTTGCTGCGCACACACACAATCACACACACACACACACACACAATTACACACACACACACACAGGCTTTGCTATCTATCCAGCTCAAGGTGAAAAAATGATAAATATTTTATATTACAAGCATCTTCTTTGTTATCTTCTTGCTTACAGGAATCTCAGTAAAATTCTTCTCTAACACAGTAAATTCTTTGTATCATTTAAATTAAATTTCACAAAAATTTTAGCTGTTACATCACAATTTATTAGCCATGACTTGTCAAATGGAGGGTGCCGCGTCTGACTACAGGCTAAAGTTACCTCACATTTGAACTAAAAGGGATCTCATCTTCTGTGGCTGTATTCATCTCATCCGTGTCCCCACAATACTAAATGTTTTCATTGTCCTTAATGTCTTTATTGTGTACGTCATGTTGTTGGAGGAGAGTCCAAGAGTCAGGATCTTCTCGCCAACACCGGAACTTCAGTACATTAAGAGTCTTCGTAGATTCAAAAGTAAAAAAACGAGTTCAGAAGGAATTCACAGGAGAGTTTATTTTTGACCAGCGATAAACGGGTTGTGCTCGTATTTTTATCCACAACATACGCTGCCCTCATTAGTGGAGAATGGGGTGAAATGCGTCCCACTCCCCTCATTTTCTTACAGTTTGTTCAGTATTTTTATAACGCTATGACATTTGGGGTGATCCTCCTCCTTCTGGTCAGACGTCGTTCTGTCACTTACAGCTTTGGATTCTCTGAGGTTTTCTCCATATCTAGTCATACTTTCATGCATTTCTGGCATTTGAGGGCCCCATATTACCGGTAATCACATGTTAATCCATGACTCCATTAAGTCTGGGACTTGTCAAATCACTTTTTAAAAAGCATGTGCATCTGAAGCATGTACTACAACCCTGGTCATAGGCACACTGTGTCCTAACGCTACATAAGATAAGATAGAACTTTATTTATTCCGAGGGAAATGATTGTGCAACAGTTGCAATACACAGTAGGAGACAGTATAAGATGCAAAAAAATTACAAATAGTGCAAAATGTTTTATACATGTGTATATATATATATATAGAAACATTTAAAATAAGATGAGCTGAGATGGTGTAATATTAAAAAGGTGCAGTATTTGGCAAAATAAAAAAAACTAACTAAGTATGAATACTAAAGAAGACGAAGAGAGAGAGAGAGAGAGAGAGACACAGAGAGAGACAGACACAGAGAGACACAGACACAGAGAGAGAGAGAGAGAGAGAGAGACAGACAGACAGACAGACAGACAGAGAGAGAGAGAGAACCTCAGGTCACTGTGTCTCCTCTGTCCATCTCACGACCTGAGGTGGGTGCGTCGTAAAGTCTTATAGCCAGTGGGAGAAAGGACTTCCTGTGGTGTTCTGTAGTGAGTCATGGTGGTAATTAACTAAAAAGCAAGAAAAGGACAGAGAGCAACAGTTGCTGGCTGCCGCATCCAAAGCACCGGAAGTCGAAAGATGAGTTCTAGTTGATAGATATTGAATACATGTACCTTGAAACTCAAATGATTTAATGTTTTTATATTTTTGGGGCATTTTGCCCCTTTATTAAATAGGATACAGTCAAGACAGACAGGCCATGAGGGTAGAGATGCAACAAAGATCCTGACTCGTTAATGCACCCTGGCAAGATCACCTCAATTTAACTTTCAGTCATAACAATATCTTAGCGCTCGTCTGCGAGTGCGTGTCCTCCTAAGCCGGGGTCTGTAATCTGGCCAGGGTGTATTGATTTAGTAAAGCCAGTGTGCAACATTGTCTGATGTGTTGCGTTCCGCTCCAGATGCCAGTAATGAGCGGTATGCTTCAGACTCGTGGATCCACAGAGGCACATGGTCAGGATCAAGCTACTTCTGTGGCCACATGGCTCTGCCTCCCTGCTCGTTCTGTCCAGAGGTTTCCCTGCCAGTCTTTTCTCGATGAATGTAATTGTTATTTGCCTGGAGCTGAAGAATGGTAACCGATAGCCGAAAGCCTTTTTGATACAAGCCGTGTGGTGTCTGGTGTCGGTTTGCTAGTTCTCTGAACAGATTCCCATGTGAAACCAAACTCAATTATGTTTCCACCCGAGTTGTCTCGAACAGCTGAAAATTCTGCCTCCAAGGCTGCATGGGCATGTTTCTGCTTTTAAGCATACAAACTTCTAGCTTTGAATCTCGAATGAAGTTTTATGTACGTGGCCCCTGGTCTCCGTTCGACTACACACAGCTTAACAGGATAAGCCTTTTTCTTTGTCTCTGCTGCGCCCACATGTCTTTCTCAATGGGAGCTTAATTAACCATAACCGACTGAGAGTAAGCAGGAAAATAACCTGGACGATTCAAGTCATGAGGGTGTTTAGATTTCATTAGTTAGGGGGTGTTTCACCAGCCGACTGCACACAGTGAGGGGCCCAACAGCAAACCGCAGGCAGAACTGATCGAGGGAGGGGGAACCAGGAGGGGGGAATGCCTCGAGGAATTTGACCATACAGATAAAAAAAAACAGTATCCATGGTAACCAACACTGACCCTACCCACTTAATGAGCCATCCACCCCCTCCTCCACTGCCCGCCTGCCCCACCAGCATGTCGACAGGTGGTCGGCGGGTCGGCATTGTACACCCCTACTTCAATATCAACCCCCCCCCCACTAGCTTTTCATATTGCTCTCGCCAAACGTCCCAAAAATCATCATCACATGCTACACGAAACATGGCAATTTAGCCATTTGCTCGAGCTTTACCCGACGTTAAGTGAGCGCAGTCTCTCACAGCCCTCCTTTGAAGGCACCAAGCCTCACTGTGATTGTGGGACTCTCGAGAGACAAAGACTTTGTTCTCACTCAGCACGAAGCTCGGTTTCACCCTCTTCATCTCATTTCCTCCGTCCTCCCCCACACCCTGTTACTTGGAGTTTTATTGTTGTCACCTCTTGTCTTTTTCTCCCCTTCGCCCTTTCTTTGTAATCTTCGGCTGCCCTTTACCCTAAATCACTCACTCTCCGGCTACCCTCCAGCTGTTCTAGGGGACAGGAGAAAGATGATATAGCTCAAAGCACACACACAGGGATCAGCTTTAGGTAGAGAGGATGGACAGGACACAGCAGTAGGAAAATCCTCAGGAAATGAACATAAGTGCATTTAAAAAATTAAGCAAGTGTTTGCAGAGACAGAATTAGTCTGTATGACCTTGGATTTTTCAACAAGGACTCTGACCTACAGCTGGATGCATAATCAACAAATGTGATACAGCTATTTATGTAGACGATCCTGAAACCACATCTGCGAGTTGTTTAACAGAGCATTAATGATAATTACCATGTTTTTCCCTCCATTATTATCCTCAACCCAGCAGTGATGAAAAGAATTGTGGTATTTAACAAAACAGGAAATGGCAAGGATAGCCTAAATCTCACCCACGCACACACACATACAACTGCTTACGCAATACAAACAGGCCAATCGCAAAAATAGGTCACTCACTATATCGCAGAAGGCACAGCAAAGAAAGGGAATAGAGAGAGGGTTTTCACCTCCAACAAATCCACCAGCCAAGTGGACGTATCAAACAATACGTCCACAGGTTGGAAAGTGAGGGAATCTAAAATCTGAATGGAATATTAGGCACCAGACTACAGAGACACAAGTCTTTTCCTGCTGCGGCTGACACAGATTTTCCCTCCCAAGATTTAGAGCAGTGGGAAAAACTTTCATCAGCTGATTTGAGATGTTGACTTATTTGACTTGTATGTTTATCAGTAGTGGGCAACTGTTTTCCGTAGGAAAAAAAATATCAGCAACTACATGCAGACAGACATGACTCACAGCAGAGATGAGCACCGTCAAAAGAAACTTCACTGGAATATTGTGGCATAATAACTTCAATGGCCTCATCTGCTCATTTAAACAATTGGTGTGGCTCCTTCCGTCTAATCCAATTATTATTATTTTGTTTCCTTTACTTTAGAACATTCTCCTAGTCTATGCTGTAAAGCTGGGTGCTTTCAATGTCAGGGAACTCCCTGTTAGTTAGAGCTTAATTATAGTGGCCAGTGGATAAAGTTGACCACAAATTATGACAGACTAATATGTCAGTCGAAACTGTAGGCACGCCCTCTTGTCTTAATTTACAACAATGCATTGGGTTGAAGGGAGCGAGGAGAAACCAGCAGAGGAAAGAAATGAAAAAAGAGGGAAAGGCGAAACAGAAAAACTTCAAACAATAACACACAAGGCAGAATCTTTCTCACACACAAGTAAGGTTGGCCCAAGTTCCAGACCAAAGCCTACTCCATTTCCCCTTATGTTGTGACTGACAGCAACATTGTCCATATAGCTAGGCAGCTGTATACACACAGCAAAAATGTATCACTGCTCTGTTTCCTATACACAAAAGGAGGGCTTTGCTTCTCTCTTGGCAAATACAGCCCCTAGCTACAACCAACAGAGAGAAACTTAAGTCCAATGGAAAGAAAAGAAAGACAAAAGGAGAACTGAGGTACAGTGAAGAGCTGAAAACCGGGGCAGAAATGAAACAATCCCGTACAGACAGTCACAAAAATAACCAAAGGAAACAGACCAAACAAGAACGGGAAGACAGTGAGTCAAAATACAAGGCAATATCAGCGTCACTCTGTTTACCCAAAGGCCTGTTTCACTTCCAAAAGAGTATTGTTTACCGGTATCAGCCATGCAGAGCTGCACGCACTATCATGTGCTTCCTATAGCCACTGCCTTACTGTAGACTCAACCGATACCAAAGGCACCATGCAACGGAGTGTCAGCTGCCATTTCACACGGTTACATCAGCACCTTCAACCCTTGCACAAAAGTACTGAATTACAGAGGCAAGACATGGGACGAAGAAAGAGAAGGAAGATGTTTGCCGTGTGGTGGTTCAGAGGCACAGACAAAAAAAAAAGATTAAAAAGATTGCCGATGATGTCCCTGTGGGAAAACAGACTCCTGCTACTGCTGACCACAGCAACATTCCTGAGGGGAAGCTGAAAATTGCAGACCCATCTCACATGGACAGTAATTCTAATCGTATGACTGACCCAGAGATGTAAGTTAGTGGAGACCGCTACAGATGTTTGGTGGCCGATTACATTTTACAGCTCATCAACACCTGTTTTTAGGATCACCTGGCCCCGCTGTGACATTACAGTCGCTGTGCCGCGACCTCTGCGATGTGCAGTCAAACCGGCACCTGATGCTGCTGTGTTTGTGTGAGAGATTTGTTTTTATGGGAAATCACATTCCACTCAGCTGGCATTCTTATGTATTGCAGAAATATTTTTTGGCGAGAAATACTGTTACATTTAACGCGCGTCAGAAAATCCACAAGCAATAAATAACGATACACTCCCCACCAATCCCCATTTCTTGGTTATCTTGCACAACCCTGATAAAGGCAGGATAGCCACCATGTTGAATAAAGTGTGGTGTACTGCAGAACAGTTGTGCAATGTGGAAACACTCTTTTTGCTTGCACATTCACGAAAGGTAAGTGTAAGTGTTTGATGTCTTGCTAGACCGCTCTAGTTTTGTATCCTCTCTAGGTCCTCTAGACACATGTACACTGCCAAAGTTCCCTGTGCCATAGCTGTGCTGCTTGAAACACCCACATGGTTTTCACTCCTGTCCCACACTCACAGCCAATGCTTGCAGGGCTTTGGACAAAACTCAACATTGAGCTAAAGCCTACCCCCTATCCCATCACAATATGGCATAGATCCCTTATCCCACTGAGAATTTACGAGTGCGCTGCTCCCACACCATGCCTGCTCCTCTCTCCAAATCTAACACCGCCCACCCTCCCTTAATTTCCACCTCTGAGCCAGAGGAAATTAACAGACCACACATCGATTTAGCCTACTCTAAAACTCAAGAGGGGCACATATATGCACTCAAAAAAAAAGCTAATTACAAGTATACACATAAATAGAGATGGCGACAAAACTAAATGGGGTGTCTGTGACATGGATTAGCACACCACCAGCACAGCAACACAAAACTGATTTATTGTTTGCCCTTATTTTTCTCTTAATCCTTCCCTGTTTCCATCATCCTGTCTGTGAAAAGAACAGGAAATAGAAGTGAGCTCCCCTTAGATGAAAGATGTGCCTGTATGATTAAATTCTTGACCAGACCAGCTCAACAGTGGTAACCCTGTGGTCAAAAATAATCTATTGAATGAACAAAAAGACACTCCGTACTAAAGAAAGTCCTCTCTAACTTCACATATAAAACTGCCTGACTTTTCAAAGCAATTCTGCAACTTCATATTACTCACAGGACTCAAATAATTCAGATACACAAACAATGTAACCACCGATGACTTTCAATGCTGACAAATTTGGATTTTTTGTTCCTTCTGGTGATTAATCCTGTAATTGTCAGGAAATGGTTTTGTCCAACCAACCAGTCAAAAGCCCAAATAAATGTAATTTATCATGGAGGACAAAGAAAACCAGATAATAATTTGGAATTTTTGCTTTACCAATTACTTAAACAATAAATAAATCAATTACCGAGACTTTAACAAAAAATCAATCATCAAAATTGGGGTCAATTAATTTTCAATCGAAACATGATTAATTGACTAATTGTTTGAGCTCTAAAAGTAACCTGGATATTTATATAAGAGTACATGAAATGATTCATTATAAGTAATTATGCAAATTGAAATGATTACTTTTTCACCAAAACAATTCCTTTACAAAAAAGGGACAATTTATGTTCTAGAGTGCATTGTAGAGTCAACTACAATGTTGTTTATTTCCAAATAAGACACTAGAAACATAACTCTTTTGAAATGTGACCACCTTTTGTGTTTTCCATCTGTAACTTTGTGTTTTTGGTTATGATGCTGTCCGTCTTGGCCAGGCCTCCATTGAAAAAGAGATTCTTTATCTCAATGGGACTCTTATGGTTAAATACAATATTAAAAACAAACAACACACCTAGCTATGTGTCTTTTACAAAGTAATTCTGCAACTTCGAAAAACAGACCGCAAACGTCTCAGAAACGAAAGCAAAAAGGAGGCCTGACCATATTGTTTCCACAGGGGGTACACTGTATATGATAAATAAATAATTATGCATCTTAAATATAGCCTTACATCTTGTCCATGACCCATTCAGAAACACAAACGATGGTAAAAGGGTCTTTTTGACAGGCAGGAGAAGTAGGTTACTAGCTAGAAATCGGATTGGCCTGAAGTTTTTGAGCTGGAGAGCAAGATGTTCCTCAGTGGTTGGAAAAGTGTAAGATTACTGAAGAGCAAAGAAGAACAGCACGATGAAGACGTCAGGACGCAGGTCTCACTTGTGCAGAAAAGACACGTCTGAGCCGCGTTCACCGACATTGCTCCAGTTTCCACCGATCACATCTGTAAATACATTCAAAGATGACGGTACCGACGGCCGGTAACAGACGGCCACTGCTCGCGGATGTTTTAGCTAGCGTCGTCTCTTTGTCTCCCAACGGCTGTGACGTTACTACAGTGAAGTTATTCAATCATTTCAGTGGGATAATTATATTATTTCCATATTGTTAATACATTACGGTGGCCGACAAGGGTCTCGGGAGTCACCACGATATAAAATGATCGCTGCCTCGCGCTAGATGAGCGGCTACATATACAAACAGTAAACAGTGAAGTCGACGTTACACCACCCGACACACCGCTTCACCGTGACGTGCCAGCCACACACACACACACACACCGGAGTATTGTTCCTCACCTGCGAGATACAACACGGAGTACACATTTTTGCCGAGAGACAATCAATAAAATCCGTTTAAGAGTAATAGGAGCTCGCTGCTTTCTTCCTCCTCCACGTGAAATCAGCGCCGCCACCGCACGGGGAACAACGCGCGTGTCCTCCTCAAACTGCCAGTCCTCCCTGGCCGCTGCCGCCGCTGTCTCTCCTCCTCACCCTCCTTAATTCCTCCCTGTCCCGCCTCCCGCTGCACATCACCAACGACACGCAGCTGTACTGCCCCAGCCACAGAGAGCATCAAGAAGTGGGTGTAAATCGGCCATGAGAACATCCGTGACACACTCAAAGGCCACAGTGTGCGCTCATTAGGAGATCAGAGCCAGATTACACACACATTACATGCTTTAAAACCACTGCTGAGAACCCTAACTACATTATAAGACCATCAGGTCATATTAAGGGACTGTAGGACAATGGTATCTAATTATAGTAATAATAATGGCCCATATTATGTTAAATACTTGACACTAATAATAGGTGGTGCTTTTCTCACAATCACCTTTAAGTCTGGCTACAACAGTATATTCATATGAGGCAATGTGTGTCATTAAAGTCAACCACTCTTATTGATGCAGTAGTTGTTTGAAATGTTTTTTAAAAAGAATCCCTACAGCTGTAATAACCACCAGCATGTGAGGTAATTGGTCATGTTACAGCCGATCTGATGTCATTCTGTCTCATTCCCAAGCAGGCAAAGTATAAGCAATAGCTGTGGCTTGATGAGTTATATGAAGCTATCTTCTGTTTGGCATTATGATGCGTTATTGTGTCATGCACATACAGTACAAGTGCCCAGCCCACACCACACTGTTGTGGTGAAAAAAAGTTCAGTCAACATGACACACTTCTTACACGAGAATGCAAACGAAGAACCGTCTTCTGTAACCAGGTTCTACAAATGCACTCAAGTTTTGTTTTTTTAAACCAATTTGGAACATTTTACTAAGTGTTCTCTTTAAAATGAAGACATAATGATTAGCAATTCAAGAAATGCACTTCATCTTCAATCTCACCCGAAGTCTTCAGGGAGACCAATAAAACCTGCCTGATTCTATAGCTAATGGTACTTTCACTTTAACATAGATCTATGACTTTTGGTTAAAGTCTGCTTCACATAAGGCTCTACACTGTATAATTTATGCCAAGGTCTTAATCATCCCGCTGAAGAACTTCCCACGTGCTTATCTTGCTGATTCAGATATATGAGCAAGTATGGCTTCTTCCCACAAACCCTGTGCTCATGTTCCGTAACAGCATGTGGGCAACAGTGCGAGTGTGCTGGTTAGGACAGCGGCTTTGGCCTCTGCATGAGCCGGCGCTGATAAAGCCGCTACTGTAGCTTTCTGTGACTGTGGTGCTATTTGCCTAATCTGTCATCTGACCTAGTCAACCAACACATACGAACTCTGCAGTGGCTCGACACCACCACGCTGGCATTGTGTCCCCTCTCAGTGCTGTATTGTGAACATTTATAAATAGGCACGATTCACACAGGGCACCTTCTTTCTGAACTGAAGGGACCTCCAATGAGCTCCAATGGCTCTGTGCTCAGATCCAAAAAGGGGTCACTCTAAACAAGAGGAAGCTAAAATGTATGCATTCACGTTTGGGATAATTATTATTTATTTTTTATAAAGACAGACATATCATGATCACTTTTGATCTATACTCAGTTTGGTTTGGTCATTTTGTAATTATTGTAATTTCGGTCATTTTTATTCTTTATTTAATTTTGCTAAATACGGCACCTTACCCCATCTCAGTTCATCTTATATTTACATCCCTATTAGATATATATATATATATATATATATATTGTAAAAAAAATCATTGCACTATTTGTACATTTTAGAATTATTATACGGTCTCCTACTGTGTATTGCAATTGTTGCACAATAACTTCCCTCGGGGTAAATACAGTTCTATCTTATCTTATTCTGAACACCGAAGCACATGGCATACGGAAAATATACATCTTTGGTTTTGATTTAAATACGAAGACTGGATTGGACACACGACATACTCTCAGCTCTTCGTCAGTCTTCTTCTCTAATCTGATGCGGTTTGACAGAAAACCAAAAAGGGCAGCAGAGCGCCTGCCAGAGCATCAGGCCTCTCCGACATGTCAGACTGTGTTGGATCACAGTAATGTTGAAGAGAAAGGACAGGGAGGGAACGTGTGGCACATTGTTTTGCATGACACTGTCAAGCCTAGCGTCAGCCTGTCTGCCCTGAAAAGAAGGCTTATGCCACATGAACACACACACAGTCGGACAAATACACACCTCTTTACCTCCGACTCTCACCAACATGTTGAGCAAATAAAGCGCAAGTATATTTTTCCGTCCGCACATATTCAACAGGTGAAAAACTAGACTCTATAATTACTTCTAACATAAGTTTTTTTTTTTTTTTTGTTTTTTTTTTTTAGGAGATTGTGTGAATTTGTAAACTTGCAGGGACATTCTCACAATCATTCCTCACTACCACTGAGGACACTTATTTCTTAATAAATCATATATGACAATGCAGTTTCAGAATGGGTTAGGATAGTCAGCTTGACCAAAACAACATGAATGAAATAAATGAGGCTTGCTTGTTTGGTTGTTCTTATTTTCACTCACATAAATATACATATTACAAAAAGGCTCCCAGAGCTTAGGCATCATTGTTACAATGAAGAAAGACCAGAGCCAAGACTATTGACCTCTGTTGTGCATCGGTTGATGGGATGGCACACACAGCAGCACCTTGGCACAAGTCTCAACGGATTTAACGGCTACAACCTCTAAAATGTCCTAAAGTCAACCACATCAGAGCCTCTTTCCCTCCGCTGGTTTTGGACTCCTCCTTTTTTTCATTCCGGTGGACGATCCTGAGCAAGGCGGGCGGGAAGACCGACCCACGCTGTGAAGATGGTGATCATCTGATTAACCAGGGCCCACCTGGTCAGAAAATGAGCTTCTTCTTCATCACAGCTGAAAATAAATACAAATAAAAGTTGTTACAAAACCTCATACATTTAAAAAAATAAAAAATCCCTTCAGAACAATACAGTTACAATGAATTCACCTTAGTAAAGTGAATCAAAGTCATTGGTCTTTGGTTTTCAGTCCCTATTGAAGTCCACAAGCTGACATCTTTGAAGTGCCAAATAATTCATTGTTATCTTGATACTAAACAAAGTGACATCAGTGCATTGACAAGTCTTTGTGCTCGCCAAAAGGAGATTCTTTTGGATTCTGTGAGCCTGGAAATCCCCCTCATTCCCGTCACATTCCGGGTGGCTTAAATATACGTCATATTTTACCTTAGAAAAAATGAAGTAAAACTAAGAGTTTCGGTACCTGTTTGTATAACCTTCGGATAGAGACCAGAAGGTGATCGGTGTCATAATTTTACCCAAACTATGCTGCAGTTTTCATTAATTGCAGTTTTGCCTGGCTGGTCTACTTTTATGCATTTAATAATTGTTTTATTTACAATAAAGTGCAAAACATAGAATTCAATTATTACATATATAATATAAATGTAATTATTCTAATTTATATTATGCACTTTATTTATATTATTATTATTACATTGTACAATATAATATAATACAATACATGTTTACAATAAATATTACAGACACAAAAAAACAAACAAAAAAAAAAAGTTTTTTATTCTTTCTGTGCGGCCAAATGATCTGGTGGTGCTCTACTAGGTATTTGTACCTACATCTCAAGTAATAAAATATATTTTGGAGAACAATACAGTCACAGGCTGTATCTACACTACCTGTGCAATTTAAACAAGCCCATAATGAGCAATCTGCTAACCACTAAAGTTTTCATCCACTGTACTGCATCTCTTTGGAAATTCTCTCTATAACATACTGTAGCATCGAGCGTAGCGTCAACCCAGATATTTTCCAAACCACAGGAGGAGCTGGAAAAGCTTTGAAGCTCCCAGTAACATCAAGGTCCTCCTTCAGTAAAACATACCCTACCACAATCCACTAATCTGCACGTGTGTGTGTGTTCCACTTTGCTATATTCTGAATTTCTAACTGCAGTTAAATGTGCAGCCAACACCCTTTGAATTGCTAGGTTCAAATCAAGTGGTATTCTAGATTTATGACTGCAGTTTGCATAACCAGGAGAACCAGGCTCGGTTCACTCGGCTAAAGTCTACAACATGCTATATGTATATGTACAGTATGTTCTGTCTGAGTGGGATGTGCTTAAATGTCCAGATCATTTCAAATTCCGCCACAACTTTTTGTGGCAGACACGGTTTAAATCCACAATTTAACCATTAGGTAGATCGAGGTCAAGGTGGTACTGGGTGGATTACAGGTATATACTGTATATAAAGCAATAAAGAGATAAGGTGTATTGATTACTTGTTTCTAGGCCCTCGATTTTCCTCTTGAGCCCGGTTGTTTCCTTCTCCCTCAGAGCTTCAGCTGAACAGTTGGGTCGGGGGAGTAGGGGTCCAGAAGTGGGAGCAGGTCGATTACTGAAGTAACTCATCTTCAGAGCCTGGAGGACAACAGACCACAGTATAAATATGTCATCTGTGACTGGGCAAACATTACTTAGGCAGAATTATCTCTAAGTATACTTCAAGTATGCATGTACATAGAGTATCGGCTTGTAAATGTCCATCTTTGTCACCTTAGTCTAAATGCAAAAAGCTGGAGGAAACCGTTTCCAAGAATGAAAAAACATGATGTACATAGTTTTATTCCTTGCATCTTACTCTTTATTGTTCTCTTTTTTAATGTTGCTCGTTTTCCAAAGAATTCTATTAAATTACATTATGTCGATTGTTGGAACATTTGTAGATTAAAAAGACATCAGGATGTTTCCTCAACATCATGTTGACCAAACTCGCCCTTGAAACTAAATAGTTTATTGAAATGTTTAGCTTTTGATTCTGTGATTCTCTGGTAACATATTCACTCAGAATCTGCTATGGAAAATAGGAAACGTATCCCTCAACATATACAGTGCATCCGGAAAGTATTCACAGCGCTTCACTTTTTCCACATTTTGTTACGTTTCAGCCTTATTCCAAATTGTATTAAATTAATCTCTCTCCTCAACATTTTACACACAATAACCAAATATGACAATGTGAAAAAAGATTTATTTAGATTTTTGCAAATTTATTAAAAATAAAAAACTAAGAAATCACATTTACGTAAGTATTCACAGCCTTTGCTTAATACTTTGTAGATCCACCTTTGGCAGCAATTACAGCCTCAAATCTTTTTGAATATGATGCCACAAGCTTGGCACACCTATCTTTAGGCAGTTTTGCCCATTCTTCTTTGCAGTACTTCTCAAGCTCCATCAGGTTGGATGGGAGACGTCTGTGCACAGCCATTTTCAGATCTCTCCAGAGATGTTCAATCGGATTCAAGTCTGGGCTCTGGCTGGGCCACTCCAGGACATTCACAGAGTGGTCCTGAAGCCACTCCTTTGAGATCTTGGCAGTGTGCTTCGGGTCGTTGTCCTGCTGAAAAATTAACCTTCGCCCCAGTCTGAGGTCAAGAGCGCTCTGAAACAGGTTTTCATCCAGGATGTCTCTGTACATTGCTGCATTCATCTTTCCCTCTATCCTGACTCGTCTGCCAGTTCCTGCTGCTGAAAAACATCCCCATAGCATGATGCTGCCACCACCATGCTTGACTGTAGGGATGGTATTGGCCTGGTGATGAGCGGTGCCTGGTTTCCTCCAAACATGACGCCTGGCATTCACACCAAAGAGTTCAATCTTTGTCTCATCAGACCAGAGAATTTTGTTTCTCATGGTCTGAGAGTCCTTCAGGTGCCTTTTGGCAAACTCCAGACGGGCTGCCATGTGCCTTTTACTAAGGAGTGGCTTTCGTCTGGCCACTCTACCATACAGGCCTGATTGGTGGATTGCTGCAGAGATGGTTGTCCTTCTAGAAGGTTCTCCTCTCTCCACAGAGGAACGCTGGAGCTCTGACAGAGTGACCATCAGGTTCTTGGTCACCTCCCTGACCAAGGCCCTTCTCCCCCGATCGCTCAGTTTAGACGGCCGGCCAGCTCTAGGAAGAGTCCTGGTGGTTCCAAACTTCTTCCATTTATGAATGATGGAGGCCACTGTGCTCATTGGGACCTTCAAAGCAGCAGACATTTTTCTGTATCCTTCCCCAGATTTGTGCCTCAAGACAATCCTGTCTCGGAGGTCTACAGACAATTCCTTTGACTTCATGCTTGGTGTTTGCGCTCTGACATGCAGTCAACTGTGGGACCTTATATAGACAGGTGTGTGCCTTTCCAAATCATGTCCAACCAACTGAATTTACCACAGGTGGACTCCATTTAAGCTGTAGAAACATCTCAAGGATGATCAGTGGAAACAGGATGCACCTGAGCTCAATTTTGAGCTTCATGGCAAAGGCTGTGAATACTTACGTAAATCTGATTTCTTAGTTTTTTATTTTTAATAAATTTGCAAAACTCTCAAGAAAACTTTTTTCACATTGTCATAACGGGGTATTGTGTGTAGAATTTTGAGGTAAGAGATTAATTTAATACAATTTGGAATAAGGCTGTAACGTAACAAAATGTGGAAAAAGTGAAGCGCTGTGAATACTTTCCGGATGCACTTTACATACATTTAAATTGGGCTGCAACAAACGTTTATTTTTGTTAGCAATTTTTTTGCCTATTATTTTCTCGATCAATCGTTTCGTCTATAAAATGTCAGAAAATTGTGAAAAACATCCATCCCAGCATCTCAAAGACCAAAGGATGTCTTTAAAAGTCTTGTTTTGTAAGTCCAAAACCTAAAGATATTCAGTTTAATGTCTTTTTTATTTTATTTTTTAAGCCTTCATTTTTAAGGCTGAAAACAGCATTTTACAGCAGATTAGTCGACTAATCGTTGCAGCTCTACATTTAAATACAAATATTAATTTGAACACAAACCTCCAACATGTTTATTAGAAAATGAAATGCATTTATCGTTTAACTGAAAATGGTCCTTTTTGACTTTAGCTGTGGTCTTCAATTTCTCATCCCCATTAACTATAGTGCATTACTCCGATAATGTGAAAGTGAGAATAGCTGCTGTGCTCTAGTGGTGTATTACCTGTGTGGCTGTGGTCCTCGTGGAGGGGTTAAAGGTGAACAAGCCCTGTAGCAGCTCTAGTAGGTCATCTCCAGCGGCACTAAATATATGTTCCAGAGGTGTGCCAGGAAATATTTTGAAGGACACATAGTCTGGTAGACTACCCACTCCCTGCAGACACATATGACAAACAAGGATCTTCCCATGTGAGCAAAGTAAAAACATCCATCATAAAAAAACTGAAAAAAACAACTGATACTAACAGGCCACGTCTCTTCTGTAGGCGTCCCAAGAGCCTCAAAGATCTTAGTCAGCTGGTCCAGGTCTGAGTCTCCAGCAAGGAATGGTATCTACAGCAAAGGCGACATTCAGCGACATTAGTGGGGATACAACAATTAACAGCATTCCCCGTTAATGTATGAATATTTCTTTGAAGTGGGGTTTGTGTACCCGAAGGAGCAACTCCGCCAAGATGCATCCCACTGCCCACATGTCAACACCCACACCGTACATCCTGGCACCAAACAGAAGCTCAGGGGAGCGGTACCACCTAGGAGAAGGATCAATAAACAGATAGACGGAGACTTACAGTTTACAACTCTTCAACAGGCAT
The DNA here is from genome assembly GCA_943590825.1 of Bovichtus diacanthus. Lineage (NCBI taxonomy): Eukaryota > Metazoa > Chordata > Actinopteri > Perciformes > Bovichtidae > Bovichtus > Bovichtus diacanthus. Next base: position 1,948,660 of record CALSBV010010907.1, on the reverse strand, counting down.
CCAGTATGCTACTCTTCTAGTACGAAGAATCATTTAGTTAAATCAGAACACTTGGGAAACCTTGAGACAATTTATTTTCATCAGCATGTGTGCCGTCACATACATGTGCATCTCCATGTCAGATATTTAACCTAAAACAAACCCTAATGTGCTTCGTCGCATCGTCGAAATGTATTTTGTTAGGCTGCTGTAGCAGATTTCCAATGAGTGTAACAATATAAAAATAACACAGGGGAATGTGCAGATAAGTTAAGTTCTGCAGATCTAAGTTCTGTATCATCAATACAACAAGTTGGACAAAAAGCACAGACCTGGTAACAACTTGGTGCGTGTAGACTCTGTTGGGGCTGCCAAATGCTTTGGCCAAACCAAAATCAGCCAACTTCAACACTCCGCTGCCGTCTAACAGCAGATTATTGGGCTTCAGATCCTGGAAATACAAATTAGCAAAATGTACATTATGGGAATGGACTGCATTTATAGAGCGCTTTTCCAATCTTTGCGATCACTCAAAGCGCTTTACAACATTCAACCATTCACACACACTCATACAGAGTCAGAAGCCAACATACAAGGTGCCACATGCTCATCAGTGATAACCATTCACACACACTCGCACACCGTTGGCCGTCGGGAGCAATTTGGGGTTCAGTATCTTGCCCAAGGACACTTCGATATGTTGACCGCAGAGGCCACTGACCCTCGGACTGGTGGACGACCGCTCTACAGCCACAGCCGCACATTACTGACTGTGTGTGTGCACGTGTGCGTGTGTTCTTACCCTGTGTAAGACCCAGTGTTGGTGCATATACTCTAATCCCTGTAGCGTCATGAGGATGTAGGCTTTGATGTTGGCTGGAGTCAGGACGAGGCTGGTGTCTTTGATGATCACCTTAAAAAAACAAAAAGAGGCTTATGTAAAGCTGGATAATAATCTTCATCCATTTCCATCACTTAATGTTTTGCCCGTCTCTGGGCCACACATTCAAAATCAAATTACACTTCGATATAGATAAGAGAATAAAGACAACTGGGCTATATCTCTGAGGAGGTAGACACAGCTGCAGCAAAGCTAAACAGAGTCGCCATTGTTCCACCGGCTCCAAAAACACAGACTTCAGCATACTGCTACGTCATTTTCTTGGCAATAAAATAATTGCACATCTGTAGTTGTGGCCTAAAAATAGTATTTCGGCACCGATAATAAGATGAGCATCATATTTCACTCTTTGGTCTGTCCCGCTTGTCTGCTGCCTCGGAGCCACTAATGGCAACAATTCATTTTGAGAGCCAGGAGCGGAGTGTTATTGATTTATTTTAAAGTGCATTTATCTTGTTTTGCGTCGCTCTATTAGAGTCTGATGTATTAGCGGTAGGCGCCTATCTGGAGCCTTGTGTGCTAAAAGGAGGAGGAAATAAAAAACGCCTCAGTACCCTTGCAGAACCACTTAATGGGTAGATGAGAGCACTCACGCTGCCATCTTCGTCATCCTGCTCATATTTTCTGTGCTACTCTGCATGTCATCTGACCTTACACCTCTTCGCAATTTTTCACGTATTCGCTCATTCTTTTGGCCCACTCGGCCGTTCACTGATTGGAAACTCAACATAGCAGCGAACAAACCATCACTTTGTGGGGAAAAGAAGTCACCAATGAAAACTAGCTTTAAATGCGCTCTCCATGATCTCTATTAAAGGGGAATAATAAAATGACAAATTTCCATCTGGGGGTCCACTAATAAAATGCAACATAATGCTCTTTTACGACCATGAATGAGTGTTGTGAATCTCCATACAGATACAGGGTTTAAGTATAATACACATCCAATATGATCCGATTCAACTGTATCAATCTTTGAGGCTGCAGTTTGGGGTATTGAACTGCTGAATCACATCATATTGTACTATTAAATAACATTATATTGCAAGGTGTTGAAAATAATAGGCAAACCAGTAGAGCTTTATTCAAAATCTTTTAAGCATTTAAATGATATATTTTTCCATTATCATTCCTATGAAGAAGACTTAGTTTAGTTAAAAGGTTATTTAGGACACAAGAAATAAATTAAAGTCGTTTGAGAAATTAAAGGTTTTAGGAAACAACACATTAGAGCTGCAACGATTAGTCAATCGACTAAAAAACAAATGTGGTTTTAAGCCTCTCAAATATGGAAATGTCCTCCTTTCTCTGTTGTATACAGTATTAAAACTAAATATATTTGGCTTTTTGACTGTCTGACAAAACAAGACATTTAAAGACATCACCTTGGACTTTGAAACTGGGACCTTTTCTACTATTTTCTGACATATTATAGACCAAACAATTTATCAATCAATCTAGAAAATAATCTGCAAATTAATTGATTATGAAAATAATAGTAAGTTGCAGCCCTACAACACATTCAATTCCCCTCAAGTAAATAATAAGGAAATGTTAACTGATCACAAACTCAAATCATAATTAGAACAAAGTAAAGCTTCTCAATGGGCAGTTGTATGGGACTGCATAATATTGTATCATGTTTTTTTTTGGTTTATCCCTGGTAAGACACAGATGGACAGAAGGAGATTTTTTGAAAAAAGTGAGGAACTGCCTCACCTCCAGATCCGTTTCCATGAAATCAAACACCAGGCTGATGTTAGATTTGTGTCCGAAGGCATCCAGCAGCTAAAAACACACAGCACATGAAATGTTTACGCTCAATTCAAGTTAGGAGAATACTTACAGTATAGAAGGCTCATTATTTCCCCCTCAAAATTAAACTCCATTACCATATTAATTAGAAGACACAAACAGATTCTGACATCATGAATGTTTACCCACCCCAATGATATTTGGATGATGCAGTTCCTGCAGCAGTTTGATCTCTCGCAGAGCAGTCCTATTGATCCCTATTGATAGGAAATGATAGTGATTAATTGGTGGATGACAATGGGCTGCACTGAGTGGTAAAAACTTTTTAAAAATGTGCAAATAGGCAGTCTTTACCATCTTTAGCCTCAGTTCTGTGGCCAACCTTAATCTGCCAGAAAACAAAAGGGACAACAGTTTGGTGTTAAACTTCAGCATAGCATACCAATGCTAACCAATGTCCACATTTAAGCTCATTTCCTGTACCTTTTTAATGGCAACTATGGTGTCGTTCGTTTTGTCCCTGGCTTTGTACACTGTGGCGAACTGGAGAAGAGAAACGGAGAGCAATAAGTACAGAAATGATTCGTGTTTCCAACATCACTGGTGCAGTGAGCACACTAGCATGGAGCAGCAATGCTTTGTTGACATTAGCGACCAGCTAACGCTCACTAGCCTGCTAACACTTCGCACACAGCCAGACACAGCCTGCAAGGGGAACAACGTTTACAGAGACAAAGACCCACATCCTTGATATTTGTGTCTACCTACCTGACCCTCTCCGAGGAAATCCAGTTTCTCGTAGCGTTTGTTTCTGGATTTTACATCAAGCGCCATGATAGCTAACTGTCAGTTTATCAGGAGGCACTTCCGGTCTTGTTAAAGGTCCGCGAGTTCTTTTTCCGGGTCAAATTAGGTTTTATATTGACCAACACCGCCACCTACCGGTTTGATTTTTCCAACACTGAGAACACTAAATCAGTTTTTAAATCAGGTTTATATGAATTATTTGATTTTATTTTTAGGTTTACTGTGAATTGTTTATATAACAATTTCTATTTTGAATATCATGCCACAATTGTTTTACTATACAATTTTAGGATTTCTCAGTTTCCGCCCATACATTGTATTACTTATTACAAGGACATGGATCTACTACTTCTAATACTACGACTGCTACAGATAATACTAATACTAATTATACTACTACTACTACTACTACTACTACTACTACTACTACTACTACTACTGATAACAATGATAATAATAATAATAATAATAATATTATAATAAAATAATAAAACAGTAACAGTTTTTTATTATGCATTCTTTAATAATGAAAGAAAACCCAAATCTCAACTCCGATTTTGTCTGTTTTCAAATTCCTGTAACATTTCATAGTTATGATGCAATATGCAGTACTTTTATCTTGCAGACAGTCTTTTTTTTTCTCTCTGTCTCTTTTTATTTTTATTTTTTTTTAGCAGTTAGCAGTTTGACATCGGTCTCTTGGGAGTCTCTTCTGTCAGTTAGGAAGGTTTTGTGATCCATGCACCGCTGAACACATCTCTACATCCCATCTCCATACACAGCAGATACCCTCACATCCCACAGGATTAGGCATGGCTCCTCTCCTTTGACCCTCCCTCCCTGCCACACACACACACACACACACACACACACACACACACACACACACAC
>CALSBV010010907.1:1927999-1944317 GCA_943590825.1 Bovichtus diacanthus | reverse complement strand
CACACACACACACACACACACACACACACACACACACACACACACACTTCCACACTTCCTCTCTCTGACTGACTTCCATTTTCATGTTAAGTTTGACAAGAGGAGTGTGAAGGATCAGCAGGCCTAATACACCCCTCAGTCTCCCCTCAGATGCATGCACATTCATATCCTGACAGCTCACAGATGTGACTGACAGGACCGTATGTGCCCATGCAACCATGCAGAGAAGAGAAGAGACGAGAAGAGAAGGAGAAACGAGAAGAGACGACACTCTAGCAGCAGTCTAAATCTTTAAAGGCATTGTATCATCAACCTTTAGGGACTCACGGGCAGCCTTAATGTGGAACATAACTGTCCAGTGGCTGACATAACTCAGACCCACTTACATCACTTGCTTTAAAACAAATGTGACATATTGATGTCCTCCTCTAATTCTGATGTGATTTGAGGGCATTCTTGTGCTCATTCCCCTCAGTCTCTCTCTGAGACTGAGGATGAGGAGATCAGCAGCTGAGTTATGGAGGCATAAGTGATTCTGGTGGCGTTTATACAGTTTGTCACAGTAAATCTCATGATAGCATGGGTAACATTACGCACCATAACTCACTCTGGTTATATGTCAAATTAGCAGATGGTGATGCTGTTCTCACTCTGAAGCTGTGTGTGTGTGTGTGTGTGTCTGTGTGTGTGTGTGTGTGTGTGTGTGCGTGTGTGTGTGTGTGTGTGTGTGTGTGTGTGTGTGTACCTCTGTTTGACGGGCAGGAGGAGAGTGAAACCACAAGGCTGTTTATCAAACTCATAGGAAGTGGGTGTTGTTGAGCGAGGACGTGTCGCACCACCACATCCTGCTTCAGACGGGACAGTGTTCACATGAGGTACAGTCAACAACAAATGCAGACCAAGTGTTTTATTGTGTACGTGCACGTGTGTGTGCGTGTGTGTGTGTGTGTGTGTGTGTGTGTGTGTGTGTGTGTGTGTGTGTGGGGGGGGGGGGCTACTGTATGTGGCCACTACATTCAACACCTCACACTGGTTGAAAAGATCTGATAATGTGACTAGTTGTCCTTAAAAGAGAGTGACGAGGAGATGTTTCTTTTATTTATTTTTTTTACAGTTATTTTCCTCTTTGCATCACCCCGCCCAACACACGTTCTGTTAAACACACTAACAACTAACAGTCAGATTTGTTTTTACGACACCACCACCACTACCCACAAACCATGCATATCACATCAAAATGCAGGAAGCAAGATCTAAAAATGATTGAAATCTTAAAGGGGAGATATTATGAGAAACTCACTTGTTCAGTGCTTGTGCATATACATTTGGGGATCTGGAGTTCCTACCAACCCACAAGCTGTGAAATAAAATAAAATAGTTTTTATGTGAACTGCCTAGGTCAGAAAACATTGGATTCAACAAGGTGTTTAGATTTAGCTCCCCTTCCTATGTCAGGCGCTAAAGGCCCAGACACATCAAACAAACATCAAAGAACTAGTAGCGGAGAAACTGACTGTTGCGTTGCCTGACATTGCTTGCGTCTTGGCCAAAAAGACCGCAAAGACTACAGCCAACAGCCACCTAGCACATGCGTAGTATGTATTTGTCATTTAAAAAGGGAAAGTCTGCAGACATACAATCCGTTGATATGATATACACATTTAAACAAAGCAGTGTTTGTCAACATTCTGAATTTGCGGGGGCCAAAAAGTGCCGACGGTGCAGGACACAGTGCAAAAACTAGGGCGACAAACGCTCACCATGGTCCAACTTTGACCAACGGCCGATCGTCGGCTTGATGTGTCACGGCCTTAAAACGGAGCGTTTTAGACTGAGGGAGAATTCAGGTATATTCAGAAAAATAATGTGTCTTTTGAACTTTAAAGCATGTTAACATGTTCTAGTAGAAACACAAAATAACAGTATGAACCTAATAACCTAAATGAGCGTAATATGTCCACTTTTGAGTTGAATTGAACATTTCTGAGAAAAAAATAACACTGTCAAAAGCTTAAGCTTGCCTCAAGCGTATCTAAAAAGATGTCCCACAAAGTTGGCTACTGTACATTAGACCTCCTCTTTCTGTCTTATTTGGTCATATTACTCCATTTGACATTTTAGTCATTCGTTGCTCAATTTGACATTTCAGTCATGTCAGATGCCCTCTGTTAGGTCAATATATCAGAAAGATAAGGTTTAAAAGGAATCTTGATACACTGAGAGTGAGTAGGAAATGAATGATTCAGCGCTATCGCAGCCAGTGCCATATCATACACCTGCTGTACATCTCTGTCTTTGTTTTACTCACCAAGTCTCAGGGGAAGTGGCAGCGTTCTGTCATAGGGACTTTTCCTCTTTGTTTCTGTTTTTGACTCTCTCTCACACACACACACACATGCACACACACACACACACACACACACGCACGCACGCACGCACGCATGCAGCTGTATCTGACCACATGCACAGTTAAAACACAACAGGATGTTGTAGGGTGGATGTTTGAGGTGTGAAGGTTCACATGAGCCTTGACAAACAATATCTGTTTCTGAGAACTAATTATTCATTATTCATGTGTCTAATAGCTGCTTCCACTCTTAATCTGTTGCTTCTTTCTTACCACAGTGTAGCATACAAACCAAGTACCCAAATGTCTCTATCGTCTGACAGTGACTTACTGCAGCCACTCACAGTCCATAACGTGATTCACTTTGCCCATTTCACCTTTTTTTTTCTTTTCAGATGTCTGTAGTGGCAAGACAATAAGAAAGCAGAAGGACAAACAGAAGGACAACCATTATCTTCCTTGCTTCCGTTTGTTTACAACCAACGCAGAGATTCATCAAATTGATGCTGTCAGTCCTGGGCTGCATTGTTAGACGCCAGAACTGTCAGTTTGAATAAATATTAGGGCAGAATTTTTTTGTTTTTTTGTTCACCATTGTCTTCTTCCAGCATCTGAGGCATCAGCATACACCGGGGCTTGTGGAGGACTTCAAGATGAGCCCACTTGATAGCTCGGCTCATACAGAGACAACATTATGATAATGTCCCTATAAGTAGCAGGGGGATGGGCGCAGTGTCATCTCTTCACATAGACAGAGCCAGCAGGGAGTCCGCAGTCAACTGCATTTAGGGCTGTCTTTGTTGTTGTCTTAGCTCCCATCTGCGTTGTTGTTTTGTTCTGGTCTGCATCTCCTCTCAGACATCGTTATCGCTCTCATTAGAAGAATCTCTATCTCAGCTCCAAATGGAGAACAAAGTCTTCCGATAACTCTTTCTCTCCCTTTGTTTGTGTGTGTGTGTGTGTGTGTGTGTGTGTGTCTAGCATTGTAGATGCAAGTATGACTGCATGTGCAAACGGCAGGTGGTCACTTTAGTCCTTCAGAGAGACTGTACACTGTGTGCTGAGCAGTTCTGTTTTAATGAATTGCTGCCTATACGTTCGTTTTTTTCTGTCTTATTTGATACTCAGCAGGAGGGAAATACCTTTGGAGATGTATGAAACGTGTCCCAGGATGGATTTAAACGCTTGATGCCATGGGTACACTGATTGTGTCTTATGCAACTAAGGGCAGCAGTCTGTTGGAAGGCAAATGAGGGTGTGAGGAGCTGGAGGTAGCCCCGGTGGTGTGTTATCCAAGAAGTCGTTTACTTCATTAACCCAGCCAGATCACTGAGGCCTCAGTAATCAACCTTGTCACACGTCCCATTAACTTCTCACTCTATCAGCGTGGCCCTTGCTCCTTCGGACACAGACACGTACACACGCGCACGCCCGTGCACCGATGCATTTTTGTTTTGCGCACATCTGTATCTGCGGCACATAAGTGCACGCTATCACAAAACACAATTGCTTGTTCCTTGCATGCTTTCACTGTCTTACTCACGCCGAAGATCCTTTTCTCCTGCGCACCGACATGCACGCTCCCTCTCTCTCAGCTAACCCCATTACCTCTGTCAGTCCCAGGGGTCTCTCAGCTCTGATGAACCCTCTGCTCGCCCTGTGAGATTAGTGGACTCCCTGAGAAAAGCCCTTTATTGATTGAACGCGAGTGTCTCCTGCTCGCAATGTCAGCTCAAGGTTAGCACGTTGACTCTCGCCCGCACTCTTTCCCGGCGCAGTCAAGTGCTGTAGCTATGTTATGAATATCAGTGTGTTATTATTATTTAAGCTCTGCTGACTCCACTGCTTATATTATTCGCAAAGACAGTTAACCAATTATTGACATTCACCTTCAGAGTATCTATTTTCTTCCTCTTTCAGCCCTTTTCTCCAGTGGCCCCACTTAAAACATTTGCCAAGGCATTTATTAATTGTTAAATCTTTTTTTTCCCATCCTTCTTCACTTCTTCATCTCCATCCCCTTTCCCCCCATCGATGAAACCACAGAGGAACTGTTGCCACATAAAAGCTTCAGCGTTTGGTAAAGTGGTTTGAATGAGATTCACTTTTATGTATTGCAAATCAGGCATTTACTTTGCATCCCACTTGAGGGAGTGAAGATCTTCCAGACAAAAATTCAGGGAGAGATGAGGGAATGGGGGCTCTCGGTCTTTAATAGGGAGTTGGATAAATGGCTGCATCGGGAAGACAGATTGATCTTTTTATGTTGAACTTGATGAACATGAATGATGCACCAGATTTCCTGTAGCGGTGAATAGAGATGAAAGGATTATCTAGATATTTAGATCGTTCAGGCAGGAACGTTGCCCTGCACTGCTGTCTCTTTCCTCCCCATCATAATTCAATATTTACAGTTTAAGCTGGAAACTGCTCCCTCTTGGCTGCCTGTATCTGGTATCCATGGCAACAGATTTGAGAACAGAGTGCCGTCTGTATGTGTCCGTGTGTGTGTGTGTGTGTGTGTGTGCATGTGTGTCTGTGTGTAATGTTTACTGATACACTGCAATTGATTGGCTGTTGGGGAGCAGCTGTTGACCCCTCACTCTCAGGGGTCTCTTTGTATTCTTGCACACATCCCAAATCAATAGACACACATGACACACACACTCACACGTTTGTTATTCTATATTTGTAAGGGCTTAAAATTTATCTTAGAGTCAAATTCTATTTCTCATCTCCATAAATCTAGCCCTAACCCCAAATTAACCACCATTTAAATATAACCTCATTTTAAAACATTAACCCTGAGCATCATTTTAATCGTCTACGTAGAGTCAGTTTAACCCTACACCCTGTTGTAACTCAAGTTCTTTTCTGAACCTTATTTCCTGAAATAATCCAGAATTAACTTAAAAGCAAAGACCAATAATGATCCTGTCTTTCTGCTTTTTTCTCAACTTCGGTCAGGACATTTGGTCCTCATAAATATAGAAGTAAAATGCACACAAACACACACATGCAGTAGCACAATACTGGCCCCATGCCCATAAGTGGAGAATTGAGCAAATGGGCAATAAAGAGTTGCTGTGGCATTGTTATGGAAACACTACCAATGAAATAGAGACTCTAAACACAATATATACACACTTATACACACATGCACACCCATATACACATAACATGTTTGTGAATTTAATCAATGTGCCACAGCAGGGGAAGTGAAAAGCAACAACACCCAAGCCACTGATGGCATTGCAGATTTCTAACTACAAGTTTGAAACTGTGCTGAGTGTTTACATGCTACTGAGCACACAATCACAAATACCACCCCGGCTAATGAAATACCTCCCAGTGGGTGCCTTACACATGGTCACGCGCGCGCACACACACACACACACACACGCACACACACACACACGAGTAACAGCTAGTAACTGTGGGGCACCAAGAGAGAAAGGTCATCTGACATAATTTGCATTGCTTGTTAATGTTAAAGGATGTTTTCCATACAAGGAAGGTCAAGGTTTGCATGGAGACACAATACAAACACAACTTCTGACAATGATGAATTAATGGAACAACGGAGGCTTGTTCAAGGTTGGTTGATGTGGGTTTTCCACCCTTGTGTAATTTGACATATAAAGGGGAAAGCACCAACACACACACACACACACACACACACACGCTCATGCTTTAATCTGCCTTTATTCACTTCCACTCAACTCCATTCACCCACCCACCGTGTCTTCTTCTGAAGCAATAGTGTGTAGCGGCAACTTTTGTCACACGGTACACACATTTTAAATTGGACTTAATTATACTGTGCCTGTCAAATAACATCATCTCAAGTCATCCCCAGTAGTTGTGGTTTATGGGCAAATCATTTCCTATTAAGACAAGGGTGATAAACTTTATTTATAGGTTAGCCCACGGGTTTGCAAAATGTTTCATGTCAAAACTCCCCAGAGGATGTGCAATAGAACAACATCTGATAAGATTTATGTATTTAGTAATGACTCAGCAGAGGGTTGCTGTCCATTGTAGATGAGGAGAGTGAAACCACTCATCATATTCTTTCCCACTATACTTTAAAATCCATTTTCTTTGAATTGGAGGAAAGCTGATCTATCTGTCAAACTATTAATTCATTAAATTTGGTTTAGGATAGGGGCCTATTTTGTGATCATCAGCTTAATCTGTTTTAGGATGTTTGAATCATTTTAATCTACCGTGTCTGTTACATTCATTGTTATGTGTTGTGATGTTGTGAATCTTAGTTATTCTCTTCATATTTGATCTAACTCTGTGTACGTTTCGCAAATTATATGTTGTGTGTTGTATACGTGGTGCTGCTATCTAGGCCAGGACACTCTTACAACAGAAACTTTAATCTGAAGTTAAGGGAGGTTAAATACACGTTTTCCTCACATTTCTGGGAGGTAGCCTCCCCAGGACTTTACAGGACCATGGATGTTAAAATGGAGCCTGATATTCTCAGAATATTATCTGATCAATGTGACAGTAAAGTGGTAAAAACGACACAGAGCAGGGTTCAAGCCTCTGATTTAAACTAACCTTCACAAAGAATAACGAAATGTTCTTCTAAAGCAATGAAACATTTCTTTTTTTTCAAGCATTTTTTAAAGCAAGATTCAATGTATAATTGCGCTTAGAAAACCCTACTCGTGTTAAAAGGATTAATTCAGAGTCACAAGTTCTGTGCATCAGTATCTGGACGTGTTGATAACAGGTGCAACACGTCCCTCTGTCCTTACAGCGGTGACTCAGTCAAAACAGCCCCTTTCGCTAGATTCTGACTTCAACCTTTGCATTAGTGTCCCACAGGAGAAGGCCATGGGAATCAGGGGAAGGCTGCTGAAAAAGGAAACGCGCTGAGCGTGTTTGCTGCCAGGTGGAGGCGATGTCGCTCCTCCTCTCCTCTCCTCTGCGCTCTCCTCTGCTCTGCTCCGCCAGAGAGCTTTCAGTCTGCTGGGTGAGATCATTACCAGACACCAGGCTCCGGGACCTGACATTCACCGATCGGAAAAGCAGAGAGAGACACAGAGCGAGAGAGAGCGAGAGAGAGAAAACCCTGATCCGATACAACCGGCGAGGGAAAGCGACCTGAACTACCGTCTCCTGCCTCGGCTCCTCAGCCTCCCGTACCGGCGGCTGAAAGCGCGGTCTTGTCGCTGACATTTTTCCCGCTGGATTTGGGCTTGTAGTCGGATGCGGGCTTGTTTTGACTGCAGTAATAGTCCTACTCACCCCCCTCCCTCCCTCCTCCTCCCCTACCAACCGAGTAGCGGATTTGCGAGGGATCTCAGCGCTGTGCAGCTCCCCGAGTGACCAGCGATCCTGCAAGGCACCGGAGACGCACTCTGCACCGCCGCGGCGCCCCACCACACGAGTCAATCCGCAAGAGCCTCTAAAGATCTTATTTCTGTGAGGAATTGGACATAAGCGCCAAGTTTCCGATTGGATTCACCCCCCACCCCCCCGCACCCCTGTGCGGCTACCTTGCTTCTGTCATCAGATCGGCTGCAAATCCTATTTTCGCTTTTTTTTTCCATTTCCAAAGCACCGTTGACGCCATTTTCCTCGGGGTTTTCTGTCAAAAAACATATATTCTGGCACCGTTTGACAGCTCCCCGGGAGGCTGTCATCCCATCCGTCGCTCGTGTAAAATGTGTCTAAATGGATTGTAAATGATCTTGATAAAATATTTACACGTTAGAGCCGAGTGTGTGACAACATTAGACATGGGTAAGTAGCCCCGGTTGACTGGCCACATTCCACACCTGAATACACCTTTCCTATAAATGTGTTAATGATTTTATGAATGTTAGTAAGCTGCTTGTGTGTCTGCTTTTCATGCTCGCTTTTTGCATGCTACCTGAACCTATGTAGTTATTTTTTAATTTTATATATATATATATATATATATATATATTTGTGTGTCCGTGCCATTTTTATTCTGTAATTGAAATGAAATGTGTTGAATTGCTTGTAGTCACATGCCAACAAATTCCGACTAAACACACGCACGCGTGCACATGCTCTCAGCACCACGCGCACATTCACGCACGTAGACACAGACCACCCCAAACAATGCTGTACCACTCAGTCTCCATCCATTATTACTGTGTAATACCTTTGTAATTAGGTGGCAGTGAGATAAAACAGCTAATTAGGTCAATGGCGTGAAGTGTCCACTACACATTGATGAAGGACCAGCTCAACCACTGCTGTTCACACTCTTAGTTCAAATGTTTTCCTACTGGGGTGGACCTCCTGCATCTTCACTGACATTGATAGTCCATCACATAGCATCACAGTCTGTGACTTGCAGCGAGCAGATGGTTGTTTCTCCGCCAGTCTGTCACGAGTTGTCACATTTAACTGTATCCTATGGACATTTTTGAAATATTTGGGGTTGTGGATGTGTTTTTTCTACTTGTCGGGTCGAGTTGTAGAGGCTGGAGAGGCACACATGTCACATGATTGATGTCAAGTGCTGTGGAAGTTGCAAGCTGAAGCGCACTCAATATGCGAGGAGTGCGTTTCATTCTGGTTTGTTTTTCATTTGTAGCATAAAATCCACACATGCCACTGTAGCATGAATGCAGAGATGCCCGCATACATTCAAATTGCATGTAGTAGGCTTGGTGGAATCCAGCGCTTCTTAAATCTGGTTGCATTTAACAAAAGCTGATCAGTTTCACGTGGGGGTCAGGAACGGCGCGGTCCAAAGTGATGGCCGTGCTTTGGCCGTGTGGAGAAAGATGATGGCCGAAAGTGAATGGCAGTTCACCACGGTTATCAGCAGCTCTCAGGAACCCTCGTCTCAACCACCGCACCAGAAGATAAATAGACAAGCCTGGATGAGTCAGGGGAAGTGTGTAAAAATGGTCAGGTCTCTAGGATGTATGGGAATGAAGGTGTGGAAAGGGGCACTGTATGAGGAAGAAGAACGAGGGCAGAGAGAAGTGCATGACTAGATGGAAAGAACTGGGGTTGAGGGATAGATAATAGAGGTGATTCAGACTTGGAGGGAACCATCGATCTTGTCTTGTTAACAGGTTTTGGGGGAGTTGAAACTCCGGCAGCGTTTTTGTGGCGTGAAAGTATGAAGCAAGCTATTAAACCCCCTATTAGGTAATGAGATGCCCATGCCACCTTTAAATTAAAGCATGAGAAATCGATTACGTGTATCTCCTTCTGAGCTGGATACCTCGGGTCGAAGTAAGATCACAGAGAGGGGGTGGAGGGAATGTGAACGGGATCCAAGGACAAATCTAACTGTTGGCAGGCTCTCTTAACAGAATATCAGCACTGGAGCACCTTTTGGCAGAGCACACAGAAAGAGGGAGGGAGGGAGAGGTAGGAGGTGGAGGGTAAAGGAAAGAGGTAGCACGGAGAAGAGGGGAGAGAACAGAGGTTTGGGGAGGGGGTGAGGTGAGGGGAAGGAGGAAGACAGTTGGGGAGAAGGGGAGGTGTTTTTGCTGACAGCCATTTTGTGGCTTCTGCTGCAGTTAAAATGGTTTAACATTCATCTGCTTCTGCGGGGTAGTTAGGTGAGGATGGTTTTAGTGCTACCTGGCATATGGCTCATCCAAAGGAGTGTGTGCATGTGGGACTGCAGAGAGCGCCTGCAAGGCCATCATTTTCTATTATGGCTGTCCCACACATGGTACTTTATGATTGTCCTTCTCGCTGCCCTACAGCTGAACATGTGTGTGGCATCCATGCTGAGGTGTGGAGAGAAAGGTTTTTTATTCTCTATTTCAAATCCAAATAGAAGTTCATAATGTTCACTTAAAAAACAGAATATGCTCTTTGATGTGGACAGGTGGCTTCCTTCACCTTGCTCTGCTCTGAGGCAGAAGACTAATAGACTTCCAGTTTGAAAACTCACGCTCGTGCCCACTGGATTTGGAAGTATTAGAAGGCCGGGGCCATTCCTTTTGATTTGTCTCCAACCAAAGATTGAATCCTTCTAGAAACATTGGTTTATGTGATTGCCCCTTCACTAGAGGGCTGGAATAAAAGAGAAAAAGAGATAAATGGAAAATGAAAATGGCAGACAGACAGTGTTCATCATCCCTCTGAGATACTCTTCTACGGCCAGGGATGGCCGAGCCTCAACTACACTCTCACATCAAAGAAAAAGAGGGGGAAAAAAGACTCTTCACCTTGTGCAATCACACGGGCATTTGGTGTGCTTGTGGATGTGTAAATGCGTGAGCCTGTGTGTGTGAGCATCTGTCTGCATGGGTGTATGAGCTATATGTGAGTCCACCTCAGGCACTGGGCTGCTGGGTATGCAGCCTTAAAAGGTTGTGTTTCTGCTGCCATCTCTCTCTCACTCTCCCTCTGTGTTTCCCACTCACGCCAGACTCTGTCTACCTCTTATTTGTCTGTGTGTCTGTATCATTCACCATCTCTATTCTGTCTGTCTGTATTCCATTATGGATGCTTTATCATAATTGTTTTCAAAGGACAAGGCAAAATGTTGGAGGAGTGGCTCATTCACAGCCTCTTACATCCAGCACAGCGAATGACCTTATGCTATTTGAGAGGGAAGCTGGTTAGCGCTGGTAGTTTTGAGAACATAATAAAGCTATTTATGCAGTGAGTCTGGCCTCTCACAATCACCCTGCTGTCTGAGGCTAGTCGAGGTGTGTATGCGTGTGTGTCAGTGTGTTTGTGTGTGTAAGAGAGCGAGAGAGAGAGAGAGAGAGAGAGGAGACAGTGAGGCTCAGGCTTGGCGAGGGAGGCCCGAGGAGGGGTCAGACTTACATAAACTCTCAGACTGTCTGCCAGTAACAGAGAACTAACACAGCTTTGGGCAGCGTGCAGTGAGGGAGGAGGAATAGTCATGACCCAGCTAAGTGGTTTACACAGTAATGGCCCAGAATGAAGATTGTACTAATGTATGACGCCATTTTGTTGTTATACTGGGCTATAGATGTGAGGGGGGTACTGAGTCTTTAGAGCACCATAGGCTTCTTTTTCATGTGTGTGTGAACATTTGTATGTGTGATGTTGTGGTTGGCAGCTGTCTCTTTTTCCTGTCATTGTCCTCAGTCACATGACAGACAGGGTGGCTTTCACACATGCCATGAGGGCGAGTCACCAAGCTGACATTAGGCACTGGGAGGTTCCTGGAGGACCAAACATGGTCATGTGGGCACTGTACGATCAGGTCGGGACTGAGCCTGGACGTTCTATCTTTTGGTCATCCCTGTAAAACTTTGAATTCTGAAAAGTTAATGAGGGACAACAATGGTGGTTTTCCATGTGGTAGCCCATTAAATGCAAATCGCCTATACTGCTGACCATTTTCCAAAACATCCCATATGCTTTTGGACTGATTTCCTAACTTCCAGGCAGCCAGTGATTTCCATTGGTTTTAGTGGGGTATGAAAATCATCTTGCAGAGACTTCCCAGAGATAGGTAATCCATCAAACTGAACATTTAGCCTCCTTAATTTGTGCGTCTGTGTTACTGATTGATGTAACCTTTCTCGACCTGTGGTTATGCGGCGAGCGGGGTCTGTCAGACGGTTTTTAGTGGAAGAGTTAAATTAAGGAGGCTCTGACATCGGAGATTTTAGACTGCCAAAACGCACTGCACTCAAAATCTTATTTGTCTTTAAATCAAACTCAAAAGACAAACAACAACAGTGTAGAAAGAATGACGGTATTTTTGGTAGTTTCTTGTATTATATAGGTTGCTGTTGGGCTGCTAACTTTAAAATCTTACCTTTGGAAGATATCCCGAAGGCAACCACAAGAAATCATTTTCAGAACAGTCCCTCCTCAGAAATATATTGCCATGAGAAATTAATATGACAAGCGACATTAAAATAAAGCAGACTAAAGACTCAAGTTCCTTTTCATGCTGCATGAATGAAAATCAAAGACTTCCAAGAAGGTTGGAAATCGATCTGAAAACTAAGTAGTATGCTTTGGAAAATGACTGGCACAATATAAAGTTGGCCATGTAGTATAAGCGATTTGGAGTTCATAAGCCTAAACATGCAAAACCACTGTTATGGTCCTCTAAGTCCTCATTCATACTTGGGGCTACCCGAACCTACATCAATAACCTTTATGAGTCAGCTTTGAAAGACTGTGGTTTCAGATTGGCAAACTTTACGGCCAATGAAATGGTTTTGTTGAAACAAAACCATTTCATTTCTATTTAATCTTGCAAATGCAAAAGAGAAATGGCTAACCATTGACTTTGAACTCAGGTTTGGACACTGTATGTGCAGTCTTACACTGAAATACCGCTGTGGATTATGATTATTCAATCACACTGTTAGCACGGAGTGGCACGGTGGTACAGTGTCCAGCGCTTTTGCCGCACAGCAAGAAGGTTCTGGGTTTAAACCTTCCAGCTGATGCACGGGTTTACTCTGGGTGCTCTGGTTTCCTCCCACATGCAGGTTAGGTTAATTGGCGACTCTAAATTGCCCATGTGTGCCCTGTGATTGCCCTGTCCTGTACCCCACCTCTTGCCCAATGTCAGCTGGGACGCACTAAAAGGATTAGCGGTTATAGCTGGATGGATGGACTGTAAGCATGTGCTGTAAGGCCTGTTGGGTATTATGATGGGATCAGCTGTTAGTACAGTAGCGTGGGCTGGTACAGGAGTGCACACAGAGAGAACACACACACAGACACACACATTTTCAGAATGTCAGAGAGTGTATTAGAAGAATGCAGGAGGTGGGTAATTCTCAGTATATGCTGTAAATCTTTTGTGCTCTCAGGTCATTGTAAGTATGCAGCAAGCAGTAAGCTTTTACTTGAGTCATGTCCGCAGGTGGTGGTCTAGTCTGGGTTCACATCAGTGTAAATGGTGTCAGTCTAAGCTCAGTGTGTGAGACAGCATTCCCCACTTCCAGCTCAGTCATGCCTCATGTCATATTGACTGATGGGATTCCCTGGAGCTGTAGTGAGAGAAGTGTAGTCCAGTGTTTGTTTTGGTTTCTTTCTGTTTATACGCCTGTGTGTAAGTGCATATGTGTGTTGATGTAAGTATGTAATATATATCTGCGCCAGCATGTGCAATGATCCAAAAAGGAAAACCTGAATCCTGTGAGAAATGGCTACCACAAGGTTTTCTCCGGAGAGCAGAAATAGCAGCAACGTTGTCCTCAGTGACAGCAACACTGTCATTTGTGTGTGTATTAATGTGCATGGACTGTTTTTCATGCATGTGTGTATCAATGCTATTGCATGCGTGTGTAAAACAGCTCAGACGCTGGTTTTTCCAGACCAGCTCGTAAACCACATCTGGGGAAAGAATTTAGATTCCTTCCCTCCGTCTTTCTCTGCTGCCTTCCCTTCTCCCCATGTGTGATTCCCCCCCTCCTTCCCTGCTCTGGTGAAAAGGAGGAAAAAAAACAGAAGTCAGCTTCTTTCATTTTTTCTGTCTTGTGTCCTCAGGCTAACTTCAGCCTGGTTTTAGAGCAGAGAAGAGGAATGTCTTATTTTTTAGTGATCACTCTAGTGTTGGCACGGCACTGCCTCAGATCTGTCGTGGGGGGTAGAGCGAAAGGGAGGGAGAGAAGATTAGAAAAGAGTGAGTAAAGAAGAGAGTAGGGAGAGAGGAAGGCAAGTGGTGGTGGGTGTCAAAAGTGAGTGTGTTTATGCATGGTACGAAATGCAAATGAGAACGCTGCAGCATGCCCCCA
Organism: Bovichtus diacanthus; assembly: GCA_943590825.1. Lineage (NCBI taxonomy): Eukaryota > Metazoa > Chordata > Actinopteri > Perciformes > Bovichtidae > Bovichtus > Bovichtus diacanthus. The sequence goes on along the minus strand of CALSBV010010907.1, from coordinate 1,930,259 downwards.
CAGTTCTGTGATGAGCTTGTGTGTTTGTCTCCATACATAACAGGCAACTAATGATGTTGATGACAGCAGACAGGCCTGTGCTGAGAGGTGGCACTGGAATGGAAGCCATGGGGCTGACAGGACTCTGTTTTAGATTGCCCCTCTTTTCCTAATCATATCATTCATGTGCTCTCTCCGCAGACTGTCCCTGGCTTCGCTGTGTTCCTGTGGGACACCCAACCCAACCCCAGTAGCTGATTGACAACAACAAACCAGCCCGACAGACTACTGTTCTCTATCTTCCTATTGGCTGGCTGCCACAGCTTCCCCCATCCTGACTGGCTCTGGCGGGAGCGTGGATGGAGCCAAGGGATCTGGTTGGCTCGGCCCGACCCAAAGAGGCGGAGTTACAGGGAGGCAGGGTGGGGCCAAATGAAGCGGACCAGGAAGGAGCAGGGGGCATCGGTTTGGCTCGTGGTGATGATGTGATTAACGGCGCCATCAGCGAAGGGGAGGGGCTAGAGGAGCAGGGGGAGGGGCTTCTGGAGGAGCAAGAGTTCTCCATCAAGGAAGCGAGTTTCCAGGAAGGAAGTCTAAAGCTGAAGATTCAAACCACCAAGCGTACCAAGAAGCCCCCCAAGAACCTTGAGAACTACATTTGCCCACCGGAGATCAGGATGACCATCAGACCTCCAGTTGGAGAGGGCAAAGGGGGGCGGCAGGGACGAACAGGAGGCGGGGCAGGGCGGGGCCAGAAAGACGAAGAAAAAGGACCCCCCAGAAAAAGGGTAAGACACCATCCCTGGAAGTGCTGCCCCTTGTGTGTAATTTAAGTAGGTGTGTAGTATGTCATTTACACTAAGTTTTGAAGTGGAAAACCCTTTCTTTCGATCTCAACATCTTTGAGTTGCCCGATCCCTCTCTCATACGCTCCACCTCTTTCTCTACCTCCCTCTCTCTCAGTAGCTTGTTTCCCCGCTTGGTTACACAGGGTCAAAGTTTGCTGCGTAATTGAAACCAGTCATGGCTAGCTGAGATCACACAGTGATACACACACACACACACACACAAGCGCACAACATACACACTCACACTCGCATAGGAGCTGAGAATAGGGCTGACATAAGCAAGTGACAGCTGGTGTCTGCTCTCTCCATTTGTGGTCATATACACAGAGACCTTTCCTGTCTCCTCTCCTCCTCTCCTCTCCTCCTCTCCTCTCCTCTCTCCTCTCCTCCTCTGCTTTAATGAAATCAGCTCTTGTGGGTCACGCCCCGTCATCCCCCTCCTCCATCACACCCTTTACACACTACACTGGTGTTTGGTGTGTGTGACACTGTGTACGTACAGGTCCTTGGGGGAATCTAGTGTTTGTAGTGTGTGTTGACCTACACATGGGTGTGTGTGTCCAAACCTGACAGCCATCCCGATGTCACTGAACTCGACAGGCCCAGCAGGAGCGAAGGCGTCATGTTGTCAACATGATGCTGGGCCGCGTTTTGTTCTGTTGTGCTTCAGTCTTGTGATTTTAACTCAATTTCAAGACGCTCACAAGGTAACTGCGTGGTCAGATACATCTCCACTCTATGTCTGTGTTCAAGAAGGGTCTGATGCAAAAATAAGCAATCAGTATCATTCAAGGATGTGTTATTGAGGGGAATGTGTACATGTCTAACCAGTCATATAAAAACACCCCTTTTAAACAGAAAAATGTCAAATTCTCTCAAAGATATTGGGTATAAAAAAAAATCCTTTGCTCCCGCTGCTCTACATGTATGTTGGGTTTTTCAAACAATTGCACACATTTTTGGAAATCACCAGCCCAATCTGACACCTTGAGCTCAAAGCCTTGAGTGGTGATTCAAATATGAAATTGAAACCAAATTGGAAAGAAAGCATGTGGGTGTTGCTTTGTCATCGGCAGATTTTGACGTCATTCAAAGCCACAATTTCAGCTAGTTGTCTGCATGATGTGTATTCTCACCACAAAGCAGATGACTATGCCTGACCTGCTTTCGCCAATCTGTAAATAGAATGTGAAAAGGCATGTTTACCACAAAAAAACATTCAGAGTTTAAATCCATGAGGAAGATGAGTGAGCTGAACCCTGCACCCGGCCATTCCTAATCCAGCGCCATCGGTCCCGATTTGGAAACCCACTGCTACAATATGATTGACAGAGGTTGTCATAGTGACAGGGGTACCAAGCTGGTCTCCATTGAGATTTGAGGTTTGGGGAGGGGAGGGTAGTGGAGGATGTGTTGGTGTTGATTCAGATCAG
>CALSBV010010907.1:1895938-1908740 GCA_943590825.1 Bovichtus diacanthus | reverse complement strand
TGTGTGTGTGTGTGTGTTTGTGTGTGTGTGTGTGTGTGTGTGTGTGTGTGTGTGTGTGTGTTTCTTTACTAATCAGCAGGTCTTACTGCAGCTGACAGCAGTCTCTCACATGCATATTTGCATAAAAGCAGGTCATCTTCTACTGAATTAGTGAGAATAATTTTGTTTGTGTCAAATGAATTGTTCAAACACATGCATGCACTTTCATGCAGAGAAACACTCACTAAATAATATACATCAAGGATCACTTTATCCTGTGTGAAACCTCGTCTGCGAGCATGTATCTCTGTGTAGTAGGGACTTCCTACTCCACAGAGAAACAGGTCCTCAGTGCTATACGGCCCCTCACACTGCTGAAGGTCACTGGTTTTATGTTCCGTGTATGCAGCTCATAAATTTCTGCTACTTTGTAGTGTGTGTGTATGTGTGTGTGAGAGAGAGCTGAGTGTGTGCACACTTCTGTGTAGCTCATAAACTACTGCTACTTAGTGCTTTCTGCATTAGACTAATTTCACTGTCTGCCCTGAATTCTTGAGCAACAATAGAGCGAGATGTTCCACTGAGTTTTAAATGGAGGGCGTTCAGGCTTCTCTTTATCTTCCCTTACTCTTAGTTCATTAGCAAACACCTTACCATGGAGCTATACACTCTTAAACGCTTAATTTCCCCTTCAACTGTCACATTTGGTTTCTTTAAATGTAAAAAAATGAACACATTGTGTGACACTGTCACAAATATATTCCGTATCTGCCTGTTGCGATATATTATTACACAAAAGTGAATTATTCCAACCCAAGATGCCGTGTTTTATGAAACAAATAGAAATATTCTCAGTGCGTTGTGCATCACCTTTTTAAACCTTACCCTGCAATCTAGCTCCGCCATATTTGTTGTATAAAATTCAGAGCTGTTTTGGTTTATTGCAGTGATCATGTGTTAGAGCGCTGCAGAAACCTGCTACATTGCATCAGCAGGATTCTGGAGGGAAAGCATAGAGAAGATGCTTAGGGAATCCAGGCATAGGAGTAAAAGCTCAAGAAAAAGAGACCAAGCATGTTGTATGCACACTGCTTGGGGACTGGTGGCTGATTGTGCTTTTCCTCCATTTTGGCTGTGGCTCAGTCTGAGCCCTGGGAACAGTGCCCAGGCAGAGAGGAGGGGGGAGCTAAGAAACGGGACAGAGATGGGAAACAAAAAGAATGACAGAGATGGACCAAGACCAGGAAGCGGTTTCTGAAATAGAGACGGAAATGAAATGGTGCAGTGTTACCAGTTTAATTGAAAATTAGAGAGTAGCATATTGCCGCCCATGAAGATTTGAGTGGAAAAGAGAATGAGAGTGATGGGGAAAAGGGGAAAGAGACAGGATAGAACAGCGTGTAAAGGGCATGCTGCCCAGTTCACCAGTGTGAAGGAAACAATATGGCTCCAGTTTCTTCTGCTCAGCCATTCTGAACTGCTGAATTCATTATGTGTGCATGTTGGGCATGTGCGTGTATGCATATGTGTGAGTTAGTATTTGTGTCTGTGTGAGTATGTGCATGTGGATAAATGTGGCAATATGTGTGTTTGTATTTGTGTCTTTGGCTTTTTGGCAGCCTTTGCTCCAGATGCACAGGGTTGTTATTGTGTAGCAACATATAAAATGGTTGAAGGAGACATTTCTGTGGGTTTCCTGCTAGCAGAATGGGATCTCCTCCTCTCCCCTCTCCTCTATGCTCTCTAGTAGACAATTACAGGATAGGATCTGCTCTCCTGGCTCAGCTGTGCTTTGAAAGGCTTACATGAATATGTCAAAATTAGCAGGAAGCTCTTGAAGGAAAAAAAAGAAAAAAAGGCATTCTCACCAGGAGCTAAATTGGCATGATGTATTTCCTGGCCTTTCCAAGGCTGCTTATTTTGACTGACATACTAGCATGAAAAACCCTGTTCTCTTTATATGCTTTGCTCTGCTATTTATTTACCTTGTGATGTCTCACCTCACTCATGCAAACTCTCTCTTCTCCCAGATGTTCCCAGTAAGAGGAGGTATAAGCGACGTGAGGTGGAACAGATCCAGAAGGACGTGAGGAGGATGCATTCTTTGAACTTTGAGCATGTGCAGAAGATCCTCCGTGCCAAGCGCCTGCAGCGACAAGCCAAAACAGGAAACAATGTCGTCAAAAGACGGCCTGGGCGGCCCCGTAAACAGCCCGTGGAGGAATGCGAGCCGCCTAATAGGAGGGCGGAAGATCGGCCTGACGGTCGGGGTTTGGACATGTTTGCCGGTAGGAGAGGTGATGGGAGGACTCTGGGGATGCCTGTCCTGGAGAGGTGTGATGACCTGCCAGGTAGGCAGAGTCTCAGGCCAAGCTTGAGCCCCGAGCCCCTGGAGTTCTCAAATCACGATTCCATCTCAGCAACAATTGAGACCGTGGTGCATCAAGCGCGATCTGTGCTTCCTCTGGCCAAAGGGGGGAAGCGCAGAGGCAGGGCCCACAGCAGGGACGAGTTATGGGCTCCTTCCAGTCAATAGACCTGCAGGAGAGAGCAGCTCCGCAATCGAACAGAAAGCAGTTGGAGTTAGTGCTGTTTGAGATGCAGTGCCCTTACTTCTGGGACTCCTTGGTGCACTTTGACTTGTTTCTCCTCTCTGATTTGGGAGGACTACAGAGGGTCAGTGGAGGAGCGGAGGAGGGAACACTTCCAGTACCATCCCTCTGCTTGCTAAACCCAACCAGACATGAGCCTTTCAAGGATTCATTGGACCTTCATTTACAATGGCACTATATGGTACTATTTGATACTGAATCTGATGCTATAAAAAGTGTGTGGTACTTATGATAGTGTAGGATATTATGTGATTCTTTATGTATCTGATACAGTGATGTGTATGGTACTTTATGATACTGTATCTGAATGTGGCTTTAGCCATATATTTACCAGCAAGGGGAGGGGAAATGGTTAATATTAAACTGTGCAGCTCTGCTTATTTTTGCCTTTCTGAGGAAGCTTGTCAAAGACATGTGGAATAAAACAGCAGTAATTAAGCCACCTTAACCTATTACTTACTCCCACCCTCATCTATACCTTCCTTGTTTTCCTGCTCTCTCAGAGGAGTAACTGACACTTGCTGGCAGCTCCTCACCCCTGGTCCCCCTCCCCGCTCGACACTCACCCCAATTCTTTAGCCCTCCCTGGTGCTTGCCGCTCAACTTCATCTCCCTTTGTCCTCTCATCTACTCCCAATCATGTTTTACTTCTCCTATTGCTTGTGCTCCCTCAACCTTCCTCCCTGTCTCATTTAATTCTCCCTCCCTGCTCAGGCCTGTCCTGAGCAGTGACATAAAGGCAATATGGTGGATGAGACTGTCCCAGACTGTACATAGAAACAAAGTCCACTGTTGCCTGCCTTGTACAATGAGAAACCAGCTCATAGACATGTACTGGCATACAGTATATCAAATAGTATTGTTGTACCATAGACAATGAAAGTTGTGTATTGTTTTATAACCAAAAACAGACATGGGTGCGACTCAAAACAAGTTTGTTTTCAGACAGAAAGAACCACATATATTCATTCATACACTCATAATTGTGTTTATATCCAGGGGGCATTGCATACAGGAGGAATATCAGGTGTGTTTTTGGTAAACCTTAAAATTGGTTTATTGCACTATGAAAAACCATACACTTGCATCAATCAAATGCAGCACTTACATGCTTGTTCCAGCCTTATGTTTTGGCCTTCGATGGTGTGGATATCCATTCCAGAGAACATGCATTATTTTAATCAATTTGTATATGCAGGCTGCGCAGCCAAAAGCGTCAAACCGAAGCCCAAGTCTGAATCGTGATTGGACAGTTCAGCTGAAGAGGGCTCACAGTCAGTGTTTTGAAAAGCTAATCCCAGTCTTTCTACTTAACATGATTTTCAATCCATATCCTTGGAAATATTTTTTTGAAAGTAAAACCAGTATTTAGATTTAGAAACCAAAGTCTCAGTATTCAGTGTAAGGATGTATTATTTAAAAGAATCTAAATCAGAGTTTGACAAACTCTCCACCATGTTGGCACCAATGTAAAGCATTCCTATGTGCACTCTAGAATGTAGCCATCTTGGAATTTTTGTGTCAATATGTCAAGCCTTTGTTAAACTCTATCTACAGTATATGTGGCTTTGGGTAGTGGTATTTTCTCAAATACGTATTTCAGAATATAAGCAATGGATCAGTGTTTCTTTGGCAACTTTGTTAAAGTTTTGTTTCAGGAGATTCCGTTTTCTTTGGGTTGGGTGGGATTCTCAGTTGCAGCAGTTCAACTTGTGCCTTATGTTTCTTTCTCTCACCAATTACATTTTACCTGAGAAATATCAAGTGGCAAGAGTGCCCCAAAAATTGATCCAAAATATTCATGATTGTGCATTTGACGCATGTGTCTTAGTCATCAGAACCCTGACGCTGCCTGTGTCCCTTCACAGCTTCCATAGTCAGCATCCTCTGTCACAGGGCACTGAGTCTCCCAGCTGCCTCCTAGTCTTCTGACCCATATCATCATAACAGAACTAGAAGGGCTGGACTGACGAATATAATATGATATAACTGTATTGAATACACACCATGTACTGGCCTACATACTGCTTTACAGCAGTGGTGGAAGCAGAACGTTCCACTGCATCAGATGTGTTTCTATTCAGAGATATCGATTGTACTCAATGTCCCCGATATAATTGAAGATCATTTTCTCTGCCCGGTACTTCACCAGTTATTTACAACATATAACCGGTTATGTACTTGGCAAAGGAGCAACAGAGGAGGTTGTCATGGAAACCACGTTCTCCTACATTGTTGTTTGCTATGCATCAGGCCATGCCTGGCGATGACCTTAAAAGGAATTTCTGTTCTGGGTCCACCCTTCGACAAAGAGAAATAAGTGGTCTTATTTACTGAATAAAATAAATTCATGTAACAAGAATTGTGAATAATACCAGTAATAATTTGTAATAAGTTGTGCAGAAAGTGACTATCATTTCATGAAAACTATAGTTACTGCAGCTCTATGCAGTACAGCCTTAACCAGATGTAAAACTACAGTATTGAAGTGTTTGTTGTAAATAGTGTTAGTATGTCCATCCTGCATGGATACCGGTTGGCCTCGGCTATGCTGGGACTATCTCCTAAAACCACAGTAGACCTTCTCTCTCTATTAAGACTGCTCTAGACCCAAGAAAACAATACAAACAATAACTACCCTAATCGATTTTCCTATTCGACAAATTCTGCTGTACATTGACAGTCATCGTTCCAGTCCGTTAAATTACACAGAATGCTCAAATAATTTGCCTTATCACACCTTTAAATGTTCTTGGAGGATAAAAGCCCCACTGTAGTGTACTCGACCAAAAATAGGAATCCCCACTGACTTGCAGCTATTTTGCCTGCAGCCAGTTGGGGCAGTGCAGTAGCAGGAAGAGTAAGCAAGAGGGTTGTGTGTGGGGGGAGTTCTCAGAGGAAATAGCCAAAAATACACTCGTCCTAAAGTTAGTGTGCTTAACCTTGCTTTGCTAGATGACTTTCGGTGGGTCTGCAGTCTGTTGTGGTGAAGATGAGGTCTAGATGTGTGGTCCGTGAGGTGTAGAGACTACACGCTTGGCAGCTTACTCCATACTGTGGTCAGTCAGCGCGGTTTCTGATGTAAGAGTTAAAGACCCCAGGTGTTGTCTGTCCTGTCTGTCTCTCCTACCAGCCAATGCTCCGGTGCCTTCTAACACTGACAAGTATTGTCCTAATCCAGAGCTTTCACTCTACACAGAGACTGCAGAGGGGATGTGGCTGTGAAAAGGGTTCAAGGTCACTGTTGTTGTATTGTATTTAGCAGCCAATCTGGACCAGTGGCTACAGGAGGCCCCTAAGCACTGATGTAAGGATCTGTTACCTTGTCTTTGGTCCTAGCATCAAGGGCAGCGCAGCGGTGTCCGACCTTACATCAGTGGTTGGGGTGTATTTACTGAAGTCCACAATTACCAGTTCACTACAGCGGCTAGAATGGAATATAAGGGCACCTAAATTTTGATCACCCCCCCATTCCCTTTGTAGCATGCTGTGATGAGTGTCCTACACATGGAGTGAGGGGTCACGTGAGACAGAACCTCATAAATGTACATGTAGTCATCCTCACAGCATATGTTACAGTTCTAAGCTATAATGTTGTTCAAAGCTGAAACTGCAGATGAAGCATTGAGAAAAACCAATAAATGTACTTCTTTAGAGCACAAAGTGAGCTCTTCTAACAGTGTGGGCATATTTTAGTTTGTATACATAGTGTATTTGAACCTTTTTCTAGAGTGGGTTTCCTTTATTTGCATGCTCAACTTGATTGTATGCATAAATATTTTAGACAAGCCGAAAGTTGAATTTCAATTGAATTTGGAGCAAGACTTGTACATTGTTTGATATGTTTCTTTTTGTAATGAATTTTTTAATTCATGAAGCATTTTTGTACATTGTATGAATATTAAAAACTGCAAATATTTGACATATAGAGTAAATACTAGATGCGCATGCATATGCATATATCCTTCACAGTATGTATGTGTAAATGTACACATATATTTTGTATTTGCATTTGCTGGCATACAGATATATGTCTTAAGCACATATATACATGCAATATATATGTATATCCATGTCCGCTGGCATGCTTTTGGTCATGTTTATCTTTCATGATCTTGTAGGTTCATTTTTTTTTTTTTTTTTTTTTTTCTCTTTCCTCAGAAAGAAAAGCTCATTCTTTTGCTACCCTTCTGTTGGCTGGCAGCGTTGAGCACTTATTAAGAAGAACTACAGTTGAAGTTGTTCATGTTATCCATTGTGTGAAATAATAAATGACTTTATTGACAGCTGATTGTGGCACATATTTTCTTCTTTCTGGTTAAGATTGCATTGGGTTTGATATTCTGATCTCCTAAGAACTGCTTTGTCACACGCCGAGATAAGGCCGATAAGTGATTTTGTGGCAAGAGCCTGTCGAGACTTTGTATGCCGGTCTGCAGCGTGCATGTGAATGTGTGGAAGGGAGATGACAGGAGGGTTTGCTGCACTGTTGATGCTGAATGTCAGATGGTCTCAGTGAGCGAGTGCTGCCCGACAATGTGTCTGCTTGTCACGGTTAAAAGAGAGGGAATCCTCTCATTAGAATATGCTACAGTTTCACTCAGTCACACTCTCACACACGCACACGCACACACGCACACACACCTCGTACTCTAGTACTTGTTCATTAGCCAAGCCTACATCTCTAAATCCTCCCTGCACTAGCCCATCAGTGTCTGTTCTAGGTGGGCTGGGCTGCAGGCTGCTCTGTTATTGGACGGAGCTGAGTGGGAAGTGCCCCACTATTGGCTGCTGCCAACTAGTAAAATTCTTCTGTTACCATGGTTGCAGGGTGAGCTGCCCAAATGTGTCTCAAGCTGCATTCAAGCTGCTTTCACATGATCAGCGGTGAAACAGCCTGCGCTGCCTGTGCTGAGAGCGGTGCCGCCCGACCAGGCGGAAGTGCTTCCCCTGGCGCTGGAAATTGCCACACTCGAAGTTCAAAAAATATTTCAAATTTTGACCTCGATTGCCGCTGACCTTTCAAAACGCAACCAATGAGATAACAGCTGTATTAAGCGGCGCAGGCAAGCAGGGCAGGTAACCATAGAAACAAAACTAACCAGCTGCCTTCACCGCAAATCTGTACCGACTACCTCACAGTGAGCGCAGGGAACATTTCCTATCATGTGTGTATCTAGTGGTGCTGATGGAACTGGAGGCACCCCCCCCCCACCCTCTGATGGAAGTCAGGGCTGCAGTGGGGCTGCACCCCAATCACTCTCTACTGATGCCTGTAAATGAGCCCACATGCCCCCACTCCACATCCAGCACAAAAGAGAGGATGAGATAGATCACCAGGGCTGTGATCACGATGAAACAGCACAGCAAAACACATCCCGCAAGAAGGATGCACTGCTCAGCCGGCGCTACGCTTAAAACGGAAAAACAGGATCATCAATCTGATGTGTGGATTTTCTCACCAGCTTTAGTGTCGAATGTAGTTTATTCCCAGACAGTGTCCACTGCACAAACTGCAGGTGCAAAGATTGCAAAGAAACATATACAATAGATTGAGATGAAAGGTGGAGATGAATCACTGATGATTGAAAGATCCGCAACTAGAGGGAGCACACCATAATTCCAGGGACATTATTCAACTCAGAAAAGGAGCCTGGATCAGTTATAGATGAGGGAATTCTACCCATATAAAAAGTTATGTAAAACATAAACAGCACATTTATATTTGAACAATTTCACATGGCACATGGAAATATAAAGGTTCAACACATGTATATTCCACCTGGTCAGTAGATGGACAAAAGAAATGAACTGAATTTAACTGTCCCGGGTAGTTTTTTGCAATATGTTCTTGTTATCTTCTCTTTTGTGACATACAGTGTGTGCAAGGCAGACATTTTTCAGTACGATTATAGAAGTGCATTAAGAAAGAAATATTTTCAGAATTGTATCAGTGCTATGATTTGGTATCTAGAGATACAGGCTGTGATGGACCTGCAGTGGTGGAGGTTGTACTCAGAAAGTGTAGGAGGAGGACAGGGCTGGGGCCTGTACGTTTACTGTTCCCAAACCTAAACAACCTGCTTTTTAAGGAAAGTGTTCCAAAAATGTTGGTAGCATCTTCCTCCCAATCTTTTCTGGACCTTTGGAATGAAGGATATATGGTTTTTGAATATCTAACGCAACTTAAAAATATGTCTGAGTTGACAAAAAGGTCTTTGCGTCTCCATACGTCACATCATGTCTCCTGTTAAAAGTTGCACTTGACTGTAGGCGATGGCCAGCTTACCGCCGACACGCACATACATTCTGTACCTGCATCCCTAACACAGCTGCCAGCCGTGAGTATGAGCTTCTTTTGGTGGGAGCCAAATGAGATTTGGTCATAGGTGGAGTGGGTGGGCCTTTAGTGATGATACTCTTAAATTGGTTCCTTCCTCCCAAATTCTGCCCACTTTATCAAACCTGCATATATCAACGTTGTACCACAGCATATGTCCTGTAGCACATTCTGGAAGACAAAAAGACAAGTTTGTGGAAGTAAATCAGAGTCTGTCTTTTTGTAGGTCTCCGCCCAGTTTTGCGGACAAAGTACTTTAACTGTTGTCATACCAACTGCCATCTTTACTTTTGGCAATTTATCTCCATCTCTATGGCAACACATTCACCTATGAATTATTTCAAAGCTCAGCCTTTGTACCTCTGGACTAGGGTTTTACTGTTGTTTCTGGTTACGTTATGATTGCATGCCTTTAGTGCGCACAGCATGGTGCGGAGTACAAAAGTGTCTTTACAGCACAATTTCTGCCATTTATGCCAAGTTTTCCTTTTTTGTTGTTGTTGCTTTTCTGAGTGAGGCAGCCCATGGGCCGAAACGTCACCCCAATGTCACCTTTCGTGAAAAAATATAAATGTAGTTCTATAGAGCCGACCACTTGATTCCTAAGTGTCACAGTGTCCCTTCAGGTACAAAAATAAGGCTCTTTATTCTGCAACATTTGCGAACCAATTACATCGCTGACTCTTTCTGGTCCATCTTAACAATCCAAATTTGAGTCAGGAACCAATGAACATCAGTTACTACTGCTAGAGAAACATTAGGGAGTAATTCTCCCCAAAATGTGAAAAAAGAAACTGAAAAATAAATGTGTGACAAAAAAAAGGAAGAAATTACCCCTCATTCAAGGTGAAAAAAAAAGAATGTGCTGCTAAATATTTCACTTCCTGCCAAACAACAAGAGACAGCCAATAGGACATGCAGACAGTTATAAATGTACTTGTATTCATTTTATACTTACCACCACCATCTCCATTATTATCTATAGAATAATGGCTGTCTTGTATTATCCCCACTATTAACATCTCATCATTTTATGTTATTATCAGTAGATTAACACTTCATTTTTTTGTTTGTCTTGCCTTGTTAAAGTTAAGTCACATTGAAATTGTACCAACACTCATTTTATTACTTGCCAATAAAGCCTATTGTATTGAATTAAATTGATTGTTTGAGGCACTTCCAAAGCTACACAGACCACCAACAACAGACAGAGCCATACTTTTACAACAGATAGTCATGCAGTGCAGGACAACTAACCAGGAAGCCTGCTGTGTAACCAAGCATCCCTTCAATTTATCTCTGTTGGTGTTTTCAGAGGATGACTATTGCTTGTGTGTATGAAGATGGATAGAGCAGGAAACATCTTAGCTCTCTCCCTCCTCTCTCTTTCCCCACTGCAAAGTGATGGCAACGATGGGAGACACCATCTGGTGGTAAGATGTATCAGTGCGGCTCAAAACCCTCATGTCACATCCACAGGACAGAGAACATCATCACTCACTGTCGTCAAAGCACTAAATATGACAGCTACACAAATGCAGTTTTCCAGTTTAAGACGAAGGGAAATGAAATGTTTTTTTGAGGAGTTGAATGATAACAATTTGAACCTATGACCTCAAGCAGTCCGACCTACACACCCCAGTGCTTTATTCATTGATCCACTTCAGAGATCAGTGCAGGAATTACTGTAGCTGAAAGTTGGTTACGTCTGTGTGTGGCGCATAGAAAAATCCCCCAGCAGAGATATGACAGAATGTGTTCTGCATGGAGCTGGCCACTGTTGCCACGGTGACAGTGTGACTCATGGCAGTTTGATTTGGATTTAGAGCAGTGCCCCGCTATGTGTGTGATGTGTGTGTGGATGCGCATAAGCATGTGTGAAAATGTAACCTATCTGCATATATGTAAATACATGCATATAAAGGCTTATATTTGAGAGCTGGTGGGATTAGAAAGAAAAGGAAAAAAGGGAGAATTTCCTGCGCACAGTAGTAGAGAATAATTGTCCACCTCTCTCATGTCCCCGGTCACAGATAGAGCCTTTGTTAGCAGATTGGCTCTGCCTTAGTCTTATTAATGATGCCAACACTTAGGTAATGTGCCTTTTTGATGAGAGTAGGCCACTTAATCTCTCTATTCAGGCTCCATTTTGCACATGCACACACTCACACACACACTCTCTGTTTCTCACACACACACACACACCTCCCCCTCAATCCTCCTAATAAGCTGTCTCTCTGTCTCCTGTAATTTGGCAGACGAGTCTATTATATGATACAGTCATATTTTATTAATGGACCCCCGTAGCGAACACACACAGCCCTCAGTGGATGAGATTATGTGACGCACAGGGAGCGTGTCTCTGTGTTAAAAATGATTTCAACTCCTCGGTTAGTTTTCATCTGCACCGTTTGTCTGCTGTGTTGTTAGTATTGGGCTGGAAGGCAGAACCACAGGCATTTCTGCTGAAGTTGGCACCGTTCCTCCACACTTCATTTCACTTCCATCAGTTCAGTGATAGCATGGAACAGTGCAGCTTCAAAAGGCCGAAAACAGCCAAATAAAAGGCAACGTTCAATTATTGAGTTAAAGATTTTGTGGAAATATTCTCGTCTCTGTCTCTCTCTCTCTCTCTCTCTCTCTCTGTCTCTCTCTCTCTCTCTCTCTCTCTCTCTCTCTCTCTCTCTCTTCCTCAGTGTTGTGCAGATAATTCATCCCATATGTTTCAGCAGTGCCAGGTTTTTTTTTCAAGCTCTGTGGTAAAGTACACTTCTCCAAAACTAATTTGCTCAAACACTATATTGCTTAAATGATATATTACCTAACAGATTCTGTTGTTTTTGCATATCTGCAGTATTATTATGAAGTGTATTTACGTTTCTGCGTGGCTCATTTCATCTATACATGTACATTACTGAGTAACACGACTGCAGCCCTGCTAGCAGCTCGTGAAACTACCGTACAACATGTCCAAAATGACAATGCTAACATGTTTATGTTAAGCAGGTATAATGTGGAGCGCCTTGGGAGCAGAGTGGTTACAGCGGATGCCATATTACAGCAACGTCCCGGCTGCGATTCAGGCCTTGAGACCTTTGTTGCACTCTTTCTGTCTCTCTCTCTTTCTCTCTCCCATTTCTACACTGTCGAAAATGCCAAAGAAAATGATCTTTAATCCTAAAGTTTTCTAGTCAGCACTAAACACAAAGTGCACCTGAGCCTGATTGGAGCGTCATTGGTTTGACAGGTTTTGGTCAAAAACCAAAGTACTGGATGAATTAAGATTTTGACCTGATGGGGCCACTAGATGAAAAGTGTATCACCAAGGTTATGACAATTCATCCTTAGGGGAGCATGAATGTGGGCACCAAATTTCATCAATCCAATAGTGGTTCATACTTAAAGCTCATTGTGGCACTGAAGGAAAAGTCTGGGGATCACCAAAGCCACTAGGACTCATCATTCATCATGAAAGCCTGTTCCACCTGTCCTGGCAAGTCCTATAGCGGTGGAGGAACTTCAATCTGGACCAAGGACCCAGAGCCATGCTGCTAAAAAGCAAAAAATATGAAAGATACATTAGATTGATTTCTTTTTTTCCTACACTCTCTTTGTGCAGGATGTTGTTGACTGATATTCATTCGATTACATCGTTAAATGACCGTTTTAGTCGCAGAATTTGTATCGTTCATAGTAATCTTTGGATTTTGCTGTAAAATGCCAGCAATTGGGAATTTAATGTCCAAAATGGCAAATCTCCTAATGTCCCTTTGAAAATCAACTCTTCATATGACAATATCCATTCTCTCTCTGTCTCTTTCTTACACACACACACACACACACACACACACACACACACACACACACACAC
>CALSBV010010907.1:1872784-1886703 GCA_943590825.1 Bovichtus diacanthus | reverse complement strand
ACACACACACACACACACACACACACACACACACACACACACACACAGATGGAGATGTGGCCGGGCGTCGGGCCAGATGCTCGGAGAGAAGGAAACTCACATTCTTGTGATGGGGAGTCATCAAGTATCAGGTTCCATAGACTCTGGCAGAGGCTGGAGAGCCCCTCACCACCCACCACCCACCACCCTGAACGCACACACACACACACACACACATGCACACACACACACACACATACACACACACACACACACACAAACACACACAGAAACAAACACATGCATAGGGGCACAATTTGCCTCGTCCTTTTGAGGGTGAGTTGGCTGCATGAAAACACTGAATTGCCATCTTTTCTAATCTTGTCAGATCTCTTTCTGTAGAAGTAAGGTCAGGAGTGTCTGATCCTGCGCGCAGCTTGGTCTGATTAGTTTGAGTTTAAGAGAGATTGTGTATTACTTACGTCAAAACCTGCTCAGTCTGTAGAGAAGAAGCTGCTTGAAGACGAATGGATCCAGAGGAATGTGTTGATTTGATCCAGTGTGAGGTCTAAAGGTTAAGTGTTCATGGAGGACAGGAGATTAAATAAAGACACAGCTGATTTGTAACTTCTTAACTTTCCACTAGGTGTCACTGTCAACCTGCTCTTCTTGAGGCCACTGTTGCCCAATCGGCTTTTAAAGTTTGGCACGGATTAACCCAGGGCTTCTGAACTGATCATGTCTGTATAGTAATACTCGGAACGACGTCACCGATGCATTTGCAAGTGTTTTGACCAAACTGTTCTAGGGAGACTCCCCCGAGAACTACGTACCTTCAAGGTTGTTGTTTTGCTCAGTAAATACATATTCATGAGGAGGGCTGCATCATTGCTGTCGAAAAACAACACAAGGGAGCAAGTTGTGCATAAATTGCTGATGCGAAAGTCATTTTTGGAGTAAATCCTATCTATTACTATATACATTTATTAACATATATTCAAACCTTAGACTCTATACATAGTTTGCTCCTAGACTATCCCTCTCATGTTAGAGGATATTTAAGTCGGCCTTAGGTCAAACACTAACGTCTCGAGTGACTCTTTTTCTGGTCAAGTCTTCTGGTGAACAATTGATGGAACGCCTTGTTTAGGATGAATATCGAGGTTGGCAGAATGAATGGCGGCGTACAGTGTGACTGCTTCTCTGTATTCGCTTGTACTGTTCATGGTCTGTTCTCCTTGCACAAGATCTAATAAACCTTCAGTGTAAGACATCACTTCAGTCTCCATCAGCTTCTTTGGTTTCCACTACTCTGCTTATTAGGAATTTCCTTCACAGGCATCTACGCACTCGTTACAGACCCCTCCGTACAGCAAAAAGTCAAATAACATAACATATAAGACAGAGTTGTGGTTTGGAAGAAACCAATTTAAACTTTCAGTAGGTGAGAAATATGATAAATATTGGCACTTGGCTGCATATGTGATCCATTCGTAGCCAACTGCTGAGTACAGTACATACCAAAAACATTACAGGATCATCAATATAAAGTGGAGTTCCATGTTAAAGATCAGGCATGCAGGATTATTCGTTCATGTTGCCAAGCAGACACAAATTAGGAAATTATTGTTATTAATATTGATATTGAAATTGAATGGGATAAACAGTGAATTATGATGAAAAAGTTAAATACAGTCATTCAAGATGAACCATAGTTTAGGCTAATATATTGGATTGTATGCTCCACGAACTATGCGGCTGGGAACAGCAACAGCCAAAAAGACTTTCTCAGGATCCGTTGGCTGCGACCGGTATTTGCGTGTTAACACGGCAAAATGAATATTCTTAAGGGGCAGAAAATCCTCCTGATGTGTTTAAAAAATTGACGCCTTAAGACTTAAGGAGTCAATTTTTGTTGCATTAATGCGTAGAAATATAACGTGTTACCAAGACCAAACTCTTCAGTTAACACAAATGTTAATGTTGTCTGAACACTAGAAATCTAAATCATAATAAAAGACTTTATTTGCTCAAATGGTCTTGTTGACACCTTGTCTGTGTCGTTGTCATCCGGAAACACATACCAACAAACTAACTATGATGCCATTATGGGAAGGGTGTATGTAGTGCTGACGCTTCACATCGAGTTTCTGCCAGTGCTAAAACTATGTTCAGGAACAAAAGATGCAATGAATCAGTAGAATTAAATGTTGGTCCATTCAATAACTGCTCTTAATAACTGGTTACTGGACTGACAGGTAGAGGAGAACGTGATAAACAGTCTCTCACGCAACAGCTGCAATAGATGCATTTACGTAATAGAAGTAGCACTGTGGTCGGTGTATGTTCCAAAATACACAAATATCTACTTTAATTAAATATTTTGCAACTATACAACACTGTTTCATGTTTGCTGGGAAAGACAGAAAAGAAAAGGAGGCATGTCTATTTCCGTGTCTCCAAGTGGACCAACATTTGAAACCAAAGTATTTGATAGAAATCTCTTTCATGCTCATCCTTTTCCTTCTTCAGCGATGACTTGATGTCTGTAGAAGCAATCAATGCTGCTCATCAGCTCTGTAATTGTGTTTAACGACTAAATAAATGCTAAAGGAACAAACACACCCCTCTGCCCTCGCATTATCCATCTGTAAGTAGGCCTATGTGTGTGCACATGTGTGTCTCTGCTGTTTATGATAATGTGACTTTGACATCATGTGATGATGATAATTACGTGGAACAGAATAAACAATATTTATAGATATTACAGTTGTTAGCAGTTTCACCAAAGAACCATCTCCCATGGTTTGTAATTGAGTGGAATAACAGTGGCTTCGTCGGGCAGATTACCCCCGACGTGCATGAAGCTCTGCTCCCTGGACACACACTGCCACTCGCTCGCCACTGATTTATCATTTCAACGTCTCAGGAATCAAAAAATCAAGCCATGTCACAGAGTCTCTGACAGCAGCTACAGTTCGGATCAGGCGAAACCCATTAGTCTCTGTCATAACCTCTGGAGACAACGACAACCGACGTTCACTACAATACTTATTTAATATAATATCATTTATTAACACTTTTGGAATTTTTATTTTGTTGTATTGGTACTTTTACTTATGCAAAGGATCTGATATAACATCTCAAACATAATTTGTGTAAAGCAATGATTTACAGATTAGGCTACAGTATACTGTAGGCCTATGTTTGCTTGTTTGTTGTTGTGATCCTGAATGAAGGATCTGACCTGACACCCTTCAGAGAAACACCACACACACACACACACACACACACACACACACACACACACACAGTAGCATTTCTCTGGCTGTTGAAATAATTGCCTCTGACCTCTCCCAACATCACTGTGGTCTAAAATTGTGTGTGTAGCACCTATAAAAGGATATTAAAACTCAAGATAAAGATAAAAAAAAAAAAAAAAAAACTGCTTGCTCATCACCCTTCAGCACCTTTTGAAGTGAAACGTCAAACAAAAAGCCAGTTTGGTGCAAAATGAATGTATCAGAATCAGAAATCCTTTATTAGTCCCACAGCGGGAAAATGTACATGGTTACAGCAGAAAGGTAAAAAAGGATACAATAAAAACACACGTGAACACTACAATTAAGTGGATGGTTAAGTAGGTAAGTAAAGTGCGAATGCAGTGGTACCGGGCTAAATACAACAATAGTAACACACAGAGATATTGCACATAGCAGTGTAATTTCACAGTCTGTGGTGGTCTACCAGGGGCCGAGGAGATTGTATAGTCTGACTGCTGCAGGAAGGAAGGACCTGCGGTATCTCTCCGTGTGATACCGCGGGTGAAGCAGCCTGTCACTGATGGAGCTGTTCAGTGCGGACAAAGTGTCCTGGAGGGGGTGGGACATGTTGTCCAACAGCTGGCCTTCTTTACCAGTTTGTTAAGTCTCTCCCTGTCAGCAGCAGAGATGCCGCTGCCCCAGCAGACCACTCCATAAAAGATGGCTGAAGCCACCACAGAGTCAAAAAAGGTCCTCAGGAGTGCCTCCTGCAGTCCAAACGACCTCAGTCTCCTCAGCAGATAGAGTCGGCTCTGTCCTTTCTTGTACAGAGCCGTTGAATTGTCTGACCAGTCCAGCTTATTGTTCAGGTGAACACCCAGATACTTGTAAGATTTTACAATCTCAATGTCCGTTCCCTGGATGTTCACTGGTGAGGGTGGAGAGTGTTGTCGCCTTCTGAAGTCCACCACCAGCTCCTTGCTCTTCCCTGAGTTGAGCTGGAGGTGGTTATTCTGGCTCCAGAGTACAAAATCCTGAGTAAGTTCCCTGTACTCCTTGTCGTCCCCATCAGAGATGAGGCCAACAATAGCAGAGGCGTCGGAGAACTTCTGCAGGTGACATTTTGCCATATAGTGGGTGAAGTCTGCGGTGTAGAGGGTAAAGAGAAACGGCGCCAGAACCGTTCTCTGGGGGGCCCCCGTGCTGCTGACAATTGTGTCTGACTGACACTCCCGGGTCCTCACGTACTGTGGACGATTGGTGAGGTAGTCCAGGATCCAGGTGGTAAGGTGGTGGTCCACCCCCGAGCGCTGTAGCTTGTCTCCCAGAAGCAGGGGCTTGATGGTGTTGAAGGCACTGGAGAAATCAAAGAACATGATTCTCACAGTACACCCAGCCCTCTCCAGGTGAGAGAGAGATCTCTGCATCAGGTAGATGACAGTGTCATCCACCCCAGTGCCAGGCTGATAGGCGAACTGTAGCGGGTCCATTGATGGTCTCACAAGGGGCCGAAGATATCCAAGGACCAACCTCTCCAGCGTTAAGAGTAGTGTTAAGAGTGAAGCCCTATGGGACACAGGAGCACAAGTAAACCATTTTCAGTGAGGCATGGAAATCCCAAAATGTACCTGATGCA
Organism: Bovichtus diacanthus; assembly: GCA_943590825.1. Classification (NCBI taxonomy): domain Eukaryota; kingdom Metazoa; phylum Chordata; class Actinopteri; order Perciformes; family Bovichtidae; genus Bovichtus; species Bovichtus diacanthus. The sequence goes on along the minus strand of CALSBV010010907.1, from coordinate 1,881,825 downwards.
AAAATCAATCCCATCAGTGACCTGTTAAGCGATGGTAAACTGCTGGATTTAAGAGCTGTTAGCAGCACAGAAACCCCCTTCCAGGGCTGGGTTGTGGTCTGTGTGATCCTAAAGCTAGGAATCAGGTGCATTTGTTATTCACAAAGATGAAGTGGGCTACATCAAAAACCTAAAAATGGACATCAAGCTAAATGATTATTTTTCAGCAGCCAAAACATATAATGCCATACCTCATCATCATATAAAGAGGTAAAGAACCACATCTGCCTTTGTTGAACAAAGGCATCGTCCGATAAATCCAATAACCCATATGCATCTACAGTTGTTTGACACACCAAACAGACATCAAAGATATTGTGTCGCCTCACGTCGCCTGCTTGAACACACTGCCGCAAAGACGGCCAACGGCCGACTAGCATGCACGTTCTGCGCCTGCGAGAGTGGAAATAACTCTATAACAGCAGAAGTTTGCCGGCCTCACACCACGCTCATGCTCAATACTTAGTTACATTCTAGCTGCCATTCCTTCTCGTGCACTGATTTGCTTAAGCTGGACAGCCAATCAGAGTGATTTTCTTGTAAATCAGCGGCCTTTAGACTATGCTTTTACTACAGGGGGCTTAATAAAAAGACAATTCCAGACAGGCACCCTATCCCCGTATTCAGGAAATACTTGATGGCGCTGGTGGAAATGCTTGGTTCAGCGTACTGGCCCAAGGCACAGCTTAGCACCAAGGTAGCATCAGTTAAGATCAGGAAATTCACAGCCTTCACAAGCCCATGAGTACTGTACGAATGGAACAGATTTCTATTTAATGCTTTGCCACTCGCGGAACCAGCACAAAGAACTGTGGGGCCAAAGTCGTCATATTCAACAAAGAAAGAGACATAAGGAAGGAAACATCAGAGGACTCAGAGAACTCAGATGAAGAGGAACATTAATGGGCTCATAGACTGAGACGACACCACGAGCAGCCTAGAGAGCAAAATGTTGCACCTCCAATAACTCCAGAAATAGAACCTCAGTCTGAACTTGGTAGACTTGGTAGCTGAAGTAGAAGAGTTCAGTGCAAATGCTTGTGGACAATGACACTCGTGGGAATGTCAGCACTCGATATGGCACTCAAGCCATTCTCTCTGCAGACCTTCCCAGCAACCAGATGAAAGAGCTTTCTGACACACAGCCACGTATGTCACAGAGAGAAAGACGATTGACATATGAATCAGGTCATCAGCTTCACACCAACCCCATGTAAATACACTGGCACCAGCATATGGACATTAAAGTATGCCCTGGCCACTTCCACAGATGTTTGGATGTTATGCTACTTATGTTCAGATGCTCTTATCCAGAGCAACTTACAGTGAACTAAGTACAGGGACAATCCCCCTGGAGCAACTTGGGGTTAAGAGCCTTGCTCAGGGGCTCAATAGTGGCAGCCTGGTACTGAACTCACAACCATCTGCTGTTATATATGAAAGCCTGACCACTAGACTACCACCACCTTTATGCTGTGAGATATTATTCTGTGAAATATGGACACAGTAACGTGGACCGTGTGTGACCCGAGTGGTTACTGTCCATTGTGTGTGGCATGGGACAATAAGGACTGAAATTAACGTCCTTCTATAAGAAGAAGAAAAAGAACAAACACCTATCTGAATGTAATGTTAATTTAGAGTACCTACTTTGATTATTTGTTTTTTATACTTACCTGGTTTGAACGAAATCTGTGATGCTGTAAATAAGTGGTTAATATTTTCAAAAAAGGTTACTCACCTGTGTTATGTAATAGGAAATAAGTTCAAGTCGTAACTTAGATGTTTTTTGAATAGGTTATGGCATTGAAATAATGTAAATGAAATGTTTTCAGTGAGTCAGAAGTCTCCAGAGAATATAGTGAAATGTTTTAGAGCAAGTGTGCCATAAACTACTCATGCAACACTATTGTGACTCTGCTCAGGGCTAAACCACAATATAGTTTAAATCATTGTGCTGTTTAGGAGTGCGTTGAAATCACATGGTATGCAATAGTAATGTATGGTAAAGGCAAAACTTTTTGGAATGCACTTAAAACCATTGACTTGTTTCTAACTTTTAAAAGAAAGCCATTGCCAAAAAAGAAGATATTTAATCTAGAGCGGTATCTTTATTATCGCAGTTATGAGTTGAGTTTTGTTTTACATTCCACAATCGATGTGATACCAGTAAACACAACAACACAACAACATTTCACAAAACGTTGCTGTGTTTTCTGAAACGTTGTTGCGTTTGTACTACATGTCATTGAACTTTTGTACTTGCTTTTGTGAGCATACAGCAATGTGAATGACTCATACAGGAGATGGCAGCAAACAAAACAAAAGAAACAGGCATTTGTCTTTGTCTTTCACAGCAGACATTTTGACTTGTCAAAGTATGAAAAGCAAAGGTGTTACTTATGACAGTAACAACATTAACACAGTTTTCAAATAAATATGTTGGAGGCAACATTTTTTCCCCTACATACAGTAGTGGGGCTGTATTACTCCCCGAGACCTGAGAACAGACTTAAATGTGTAAAATGTATATAGTTTCCCTTTAAGTTACTCTTTAAGGACCGAAGTCGTTGAGATCGACGAGACATTCAACAAGCTCTGGTTACATTGATATCTTAAGTGTGTGACCTGTTGATCACATCGGTGTTGGGGAGAGATCAGGACCAGATCAGGTCCTGAGTTTGACAACAATGTTCTGCTTCATTTCACATGGAATAACAAATACCTGTAATAAAAACATCACCTCACTTGACTACATCTTCACATCATTTGGGGTTATCAATGTAGGAGAAAGGGCAGAAAAGTGTGTGTGTGTGTGTGTGTTGAGAGACTTGGGTGTGGAAAAGATTATCAGTGCGGAGTCTGAATGAGTCCTGTAGAGACTGAGAAGAGAAGTAAGAGGTGGGGTTTCCTTCCTGGTGCGTTCCTATAAAAGCTTTCACTGGAAGTCTGGACGAGAGAAGCTGGCAACTCTGCAGCTTGTGTCTATTCTGGGACACATGCCTGGATCACACTGCACAAAGGTAGGGGCACTTCTAAGCGTAAAATATGACTTTGGTTTCATGAACGTATGCCTGTTTGATTGAATTAACTAATATCTAAAGGAAATTGTAGGTATAAGGTTATGTCAGGTATATTGTCCTTAAGTCTTAGAGCATTTATTTTTAAGGATGATTATTAAAATACAATGAACTCAAATCCTTGACCATAGTTAGTACCATAGGTACAGTATAGCATGTATTCAATATTTTACACAAACATATGTGTTTTTTTATTACTTACTTATTTTTAGTATTGATGAAGACTTAATGTGCAGCTGAGTAACGTATGTTCTGCTCTCCTCTCAGGATATTCAGAAGAATATCAACTGTGACACTCCTGCCACCTCCTTCACTGTAAGTCACTGCTCCCAGTTCAGACGTTCAGTCTAGGTTCGATTCTGTGTGTGTGTTTTGCATGCTTCAAACGTGGAATGAAATTCTTTAATTCATTTCCCATCATAATGGTGACTGCAGGAGCTCCAGCCCCTGATGGAAAACCCAAACCTGCCGTCTGAGCATGACAACTCTCAGGAAGACAGGAGGGAGCAGGACCCTGTGCAGCCAGGGCCCACACTTCTGCACAGGTCCTGGACCCGCTTCCTGAAGGGAGTGTCCTACTTCTCTGGAGACATGAAGGTGTTTGGCATATGGATGGAAAGTAAGTCAACACTCATTTCTTATTTACTCTCCTGGCTCACACAAAGGCAGTACAGCAGGGCTATACTGAAGATGACACTGTTAAAAACAATTGCAGGATATTAGAAATAACTTTACGCTGATGACAGCTGTACATGTGGACTGTATATATTGAATCCCTACACTTCTCTTTGTGCTGCCAAATCATGAACATTCTGTACATAAGTTACTCCGCCCTAAGTTCAGAAAGAGGATTTAACTACTTTAGAGTTACACAAGAAGGAATTTAAATACCAGGCACGTCATTTAAGAAATCTATGCCATGTTCATTGTCATTACATTGTTTCAGTAGAAGAACCAGTTGTCAATAAGATATGGGTTTTATGACCTGGAACATTCCCTGTGGGAAGCCAATGTACAGCTCTGGAGAAATGTCAACGCTCTCTGTTTGTTCTCTCTTTTCGCCCTCTAGAGCAGTTTTTCCTGCTGCAGCTGCTGGACTGGGTTTTGCGTGGAGCTGCTCAGGTGATGTTCGTCAACAACCCTCTAAGCGGCCTCATCATTTTTGCAGGCCTCATCCTGCAGAACTACTGGTGGGCCCTCAACGGCTTCGTGGGCACACTGTTTGCCACCATATCTGCCCTCATTATGCAACAGAACAGGTTCGAACAAACAGACGTTTCAGATGATAATAAATTAAATTGTAATTAAATGTTACTATATCAAAAAAACGAATTTACAGTCCACCGTACCATAATTCACACAATATCCCCAAGTATTTATGGACTGGCTAGCAATCACGACAACAGTGGGCTACCATAATTGCTGAGTGAGAGAACAAAAACAAAACTGAATAATAATTTTTCCTTTGGTAGTAGAAGGTGTAATGGTATGTGGGATCATTTTACATTGTGTTGCACAGCAACTAATTCATTCAAAACACTTTTCATTCAGGGGTGCAATAGCTGCCGGGCTGTATGGTTACAATGGCATCCTGGTGGGTCTGCTGATGGCTGTGTTCTCCCTCAAGGGAGACTGGTACTGGTGGCTCCTGCTTCCCAATATCTTCATGTCCATGATTTGGTAAGCAACTAGATTGACTTGAGAAATGAGAGGTAGTAAATAATTCCTTTTGGTGCTTCTGTAATAGATAAATACTGCTTTGCTTTACTGTGTGAAAGTATGACCTCAAGATGCCCTAGGTGTTCATTGTGGGGGGGAAGCAGCCAGCCGTTAAGGAGGTAGCCAAGCAGATAATGGCCGAAAGTTAATCTTAACTAGTTGCAGCAGTACTTTTCCTTTACCCTTTTCTTGACCGCCTATGGGTCACCTGAAGTGTATAAAGATGAGATCACACTCTTCACACAGTATCATTGATTGACAGACCTTTGTGCTGTACGCTCTGATCCTTTCTGTTTGCAATAAAATACTCGGAGACAAACTTAGCATCTTTTGATCATCTTTGTTAACAGAATTTCCCCCACACTTCCAGACCCAGGTTTCATTAGCCTGACTTCATTTACTCAGTGGTGATCCAGTTAGCCACAAAGCAAACCAATGATTTTATTATGTTGGTTAAGTGGAGAGAACGTGTAGACAGCATCACAGTCATGCTCGAAATGTTCTGAAGCAACTATGAAAGCGATTAAGATACAAGCACAAATTTGAATGAATATACTTAAATAATTGTGTGAGTTCAATATGGATTAAATCTAATAATGGTGATGTTGTGTCCTTGTGCTTCAGCCCGATTCTGTCCAGCGCCCTGGCGTCTATAAATAGTCGCTGGGATCTGCCAGTGTTCACGCTGCCCTTCAACATCCTGGTGTGTCTCCACATGGTCGCCACCGGACACTACAACCACCACTTCCCCCAAGTCCTCATTCAGCCTCGCTCAGAGCTGGCCAACATCACCTGGGATGAAATTGACGTAGCCAAGGTCAGTGACAGGATAAATGGATTGCATTTATACAGCACTTTTCCAATCTTAGCAATCAGGCTGCCATACAAGGTGCTACATGCTCATCAGTAGATAGGTAAACATTCACACATACTCACACTCAAACACACTGTTGGCCATGCCATCGAGAGCAATTTGGGGTTCAGTATCTTGCCCAAGGATACTTTGACATGTTGACCGCAGAGGTCGGGGATCAAACCGCTGATTGATCTTCTGACCGGTGGATGACCTCTCTAACTCCTGAGCCACAGCCACCACAGGCTACCACAACTCTCTCTGAGCTGGGACATTGTAAAAGCATTTGAAGTTCCAAACCTTTGTTCTGATGTAATGGCAACGATATGTAATTATGTCATTTAGATATCAAAGATTCATTAGCTCAATATTGTTCCTTGTAGGAGCTATTTATAATTACAATCCCACATAACACATGGAATAGAATACAATATAAAAACCTTCAGGTTGTAAAGCATTTTTTGTTGTGGATCTATGGCTGTGTAACCTTTCTGTCTGTGCCTCTTTAGCTGTTCATGTCAGTGCCAGTGGGAATAGGCCAGGTCTACGGCTGTGACAACCCTTGGACGGGAGGAATCTTCATCATCTCACTTTTCATCTCCTCCCCTATCACATGCGCTCATGCTGTTCTGGGATCTTCCGTGGGAATGGTTTCAGGTGAGAGGACCAGACAATTACTATTTTTACTTCCTTCCAGTAGGCTACATGCTTACAGAATGTTTTATATACTAACAGTGGCTGGTGTAATGTGATAGTGATTCTGCAGCACTCTGCTTTCGATCTAGAAACTTTTATTATTATCTGCAAACCTTTCTACTTTCCCATTTAGTTTGCATCGTTCATACTGGTCGGCGTTTACATTCCACCGCGATCCAACGTACAGGACGCTGGAAATCAGAAATGAAACCTGTGTAAACCTGTTGGGAGGACATCTAAGAACTGGACCAGTGAAACTGTCAAGGACTTTCAGGCGTGCTTGGGACTGTACTGATTGGGATGTTTTCAGGACCAATACCAACAGTCTGACTGAGTACACAGAGGTCACAACAATTTAGAGATGGTGGCGGATTTTCCAAAGTAGGCAGCCCCACCCTGTGTGAATCCTCAGTCGGCGATGTAGAGTCCTTCCTTATCCTCGGCTCCATCATCACCCAGGACCTCGAGTGGGAGCAAAACATCAGCTCCCTCATCAAAAAAACACAGCAGAGGATGTTCTTCTACAGCCAAAGACAGGCTGCAGCGTATCATATGCTCTGCGGAGAAGGTGATTGGCTGCAATCTGCCGTCCCTGCAGAACCTGTACACCTCCAGGACCCTGAGGCTGGCAGGAAAGATTGTGGCCGATCCCTCCCACCCTGGACCCAAACTGTTTGAATCGCTCCGCTCTGGCAGGAGGCTGCAGTCCATCAAGACCAAAACCTCACGCCACAAAAACTGTTTCTTCCCGACAGCTCCTGGCCTCTGACCCAGACTCTAATCTCCTCCCATAGACACTACACCCTAATGTGTGCGTTAACGGACAACTTTGTGACATCTTTGTGACCTTCCTCATACTCCGTGCTGCACCTTTGAACATGCCTATGACTATTTTGCACATTCCTGCACAATACTACCACTTTTAAACGGCACAGTAATGAGTCATGTTCACAGTAATTTGTCATGTTCTTATTGCATTTCTTTTTTTTTTTGTATATTTATATTTCTTGTAAATAGTTTTCATTTTATATTATATATTGGTATTAAGAATTTTTTTTTATGTATTCACGATTTTACACCAAAAGGAAATTCCTTGTATGTGTAAACCTACTTGGCAATAAACTGAATTCTGAGTCTGATTCTGAATTCAAGCCACAATCAATACGTTCCAACTCCAAGATGACCCCCAAAAAATATTTGCAAAATAAGCGGGAGGGTCATTATTCATTAATAAAATCAAATGATAAACTGAATTTGGCACTTCAGTGATGGCTCTGACTTCACATTTCGCAGGCTTGGCTCTGGCAGCGCCTTTTGGAGACATTTACTTTGGCCTTTGGGGATACAACTGTGTGTTAGCATGCATTGCTATTGGAGGAATGTTTTACGCCCTCACCTGGCAGGTGCACTTGCTTGCCATCACATGTGGTGAGTAGACACTCGGAAGATAAAAGCACTATCTACAAAAAGGAATCTAATCCAGACAGGATGATGACATAACATGGGCAGCATTGACAGAGTGAGACAGAGACAGTTGTAATCTATGATCCAACTTATCACAGCATGTATCTCTCTTCTTCTCCTCTGCAGCTTTTTTCTGTGCATACCTCGGATCAGCCATTGCCAATATCATGTCCACGGTAAATTCACATTTTCTCTCACTCCTATTTATATTTCAGCACATGATAAACACACGTTTCTAACAGTATTTCTCATCTACAGTTTGGTCTGCCAGCCTGCACTTGGCCTTTCTGTCTCTCTGCCCTCGTTTTCCTCCTTTTAACCACGGAGACCAAAAAGATCTTCAAGCTGCCTCTGGCCAAAGTCACCTACCCAGAGAAAAACCTGGGCTTCTTCTGGAATATGAAGAAGCAGGAGAAAATGGAGAAGGCTGAGAAAGACAGGAAAGAGAGCGAGGAGCAGAAGAAAGCCCTCAAGGCAGAGATGATACTGAACGAGAAAGAACAACTAAGGCTAGAGCTTGTAAGATTGGAGGAAAACAGAGCTTCAAGTGAGGCATCAGAGGACATACATGACACACATGTCGAAGACCATGTCGAACAGCAGGGAAACGAAGAAGAAATCCGACACGATGATTTAACCGAGGTTGCTCTTGGTACTTAGGAGTAATCCTGAATTTTCTGCAGAGAGAGAGAGAGAGAGAGAGAGAGAGAGAGAGAGAGAGAGAGACAGAGAGAGAGAGAGAGAGAGAGACAGAGAGAGATAGAGAGAGAGAGAGATGGAACTTAAATGTATGATGAATGTAATAAGTGTATCTGTAAAGCTGTTTTACAAAGTGTTTTACATTTGCATTTGTAGTCCAGATGTTTCACTGGACATGTAGCATTTATTTTCTCTGTAGAACTGTGTTTATATGTTAAAGTATGTATTTTTAAAATAAATTATTTTATAATAATCAGCCTAGCTCATGTTGGTTTATTCAGTGTTGTCTGAAAGTAATTATTCAAAAATGAAATAATTACAAATGATCTGTGAAATGTGTCCTCTGTTAGTACGATCATCTATTCTTCTTGTCTGAGAAACAGTTCTTATATATCATTCAGTTATAAGGCACAGTCATTGTCCAACATTATTATATATTATAGCTGTGTGTGTGTGTGTGTGTGTGTGTGTGTGTGTGTGTGTGTGTGTGT
>CALSBV010010907.1:1848095-1872384 GCA_943590825.1 Bovichtus diacanthus | reverse complement strand
TATCTGTAAAGCTGTTTTACAGAGTGTTTTACATTTGCATTTGTAGTCCAGATGTTTCACTGGACATGTAGCATTTATTAATAATATACTGTAGAACTGTGTTTATATATTAAAGTATATATTTTTTAAATAAATTATTTTATAATAATCAGCCTAGCTCATGTTGGTTTATGTGGGGAGGAGGAGGGGATGACATGCAGCAGGGCTGGATTTGAACTTTGGTCACTGCAGTAAGGACACCCTGAACGCAATTTCCAATATTTTCAATATTTATTGATTTTTTTTCTGAAAAATCTGTGCATATTGGATTCACAGATAATGAGATTATACAAAGAGAATACATTTTCGGTATACGCCTGTTTAAGTCTTTAAACCAAAAATACTTAAAAACTGGATGGAGTAAAAAGCTCATCCTCGTGGTGCATTTTGTGGATACGCACATACGCACCAGCCCTCATAGCTTTATCAAGATGTGGCACCTTTTCAATGAATCATTCTAATTGCTTTGTGGAAATTCCCTGTAGTTTCACATGTACAGTGTGACCTGACCTTAAATCTGTTCTGATCTAATAAATACTTCCACAGCATTGCTGCACCTATGCGAGCTCAATTAATATTTCTCAGTATAATTACAGGGCATGTCTTGAAAATTTCAATCTAAATTTATTGACATGCTGTAACCATTTTCCCTGAAAATGAACCTGAACAATCCCATTTTCTCCAAATCCTGGAGCTGTGATCATGGTTTAACACAATGCATTATTTGCATTCTCAGATATTTAAAATAAGATCAACCATAGCCAATTAGAAACACAGTTTATGCTGAAATGCAACAATATCATTCATATTAGTCCAGGACCCACAGCAGACCAGAAAGTGACCTCTAGTTGTGCCGCACAGCAACTATGTGCGTCCTGTCAGAGGAGTGGTAATGTAATGTTCCTATCCTAACATCTCAGTTATCACAAAATCTGAGGCTTAGCCAGCCTTATCAGACTGTCGGTGGAAAGGCTCCTTTTGTAAAAGCGGTAAAACTAATATGTATTGGTCAAAAAGATTAAAACGTACTTTAATTCATTCATAATTATTTATTTTATTCGGTAGTTTGGGTGATTGTTGGAGCGTTCAATATTTTTTATCCTTATGTTCGTCTATTGCTTGTAATAATTAATCTGTCTGCTGCAAACCAAATCTAGCCATGGGTACAAATAAAGCAGCCTGAACCTGAACCCAAAGCTTCACATCTGAAGTCCTGTATCAAGATCCAGTGTACTTTAAACGACACAACATCAGTACTGAGCGGGAATCTTGACTATGACACTCAAACTTGTATTTCAGACAGATTGTATCACAGTGGTTTCACTCACAAGGGTCCAGCCTGCACTTCCAGCAGTTCCATTGTGGTTCAGCTGGTCTGCAACATCTCATCAAACACAGCCCAACATCACCAGCTGGCCTAAAATGCAAAACTGTGCAGTCACAGGTTTCAGGGCACAAACATTTACAGGCTTGTCCTCCCTAAAACTGGAGCAACCACATTTCCTTTCATATTGCTGGTAATAGTCACTATTAGTCAGCAAAGGAGAAATAAAGACAGAAGAGTTGAGGTACGACACAGTTGGTTGTTGTGACACCAATGTCAATGGTTTCTGGTTCGAACCAACCCAAATAGCTCGCATTTGCACGCAGCCTTGGACAAATTCCAGCGAGACACACATGATCAGCACAATTCTTGGCAGATCAGCATATCATGTTTGATCTAACATCAATAGATCTCACAGTTCAATCTGATGCCCTCAGAGCTGAATCTGCAGATAGCGTCAGCCTGACCTCTCCATTGAGACTGAATGGGGCCAGCGTTGATGGCGTGATATGTGTGTGACTCATGACACACTGGCTTACGCATTTAGCATCTTCTTGGCAATCGGTGTGTGTGTGTACGTGTCCAGGTGTAGAAGTAACTACTGGCTTTTACTCAAGAACTGCACTCAAAATCAGTTTCAAAGTACTGGTAGTATTCTTTTTTTTTATTAAAGATTATTTTTGGGCTTTTTGCCTTTAATGGATAGAAGAGCCAAAGGGAGACAGAAAATGGGGACAATAATACTGAATTGAAATAAATATGACTAAATACTACTTTTCAGAAACTTTTCACAGTTGCTGGTTTCTTTGGATTCTATGTGCAAAGAAATGAGACGCCTGGCTATCGGTTACTGAATATTTTGATCGGCTTTTAAAATAAAAAGTTGAAATTATTTTACAACATTATGACACCTCATAAGGCTTGTAAACAAGGGGAATTGTGGTTGATGTTTTAACAATCACACTGTTGTGTTCTATGCATAACGACATGAGGGCTCATCACCTTCATGCAAAACCATCTACTGCATATTAAGTGTGTGTGTGTTAAGGGATTACATACACATTTTGAATTCTGAAGAAACCAAAGATATAATAGAATTGGAAATTACAGTGTATGCATCTAATAGGTTTGACATAATAGTTATTAGTAATATATACAAATATAAACAATAAGAAAAAGCTGAAAACTCAAATAAAGTTAAGTTCTATGAATATCATTAGTTATGCAAAGCTATGTATGATAAATATCACAGAAATATTCTTTAACAAAAAACATTAAATCTCCATTATCTGAGTGTCTCATCATGCTACATCTGCTAATAATGTTGGCAAGATTGACAAAAAAAAAACACAAGCTGTTTTAATACAGCGTGCAACTTATTTATGAATCATACTGAGTTTGGACTTTTGTCTTTATACCTTGTGCACTTCAGTTAATTGTCCCAGAAAGAAAGCAGAGGGTAAAAATGCTGCCGCTATGATGTCTTCCAGCTGTGTGGCATTCTGCCAAGACAAGACTGCAGGGAGCAAAACAGATTTTGTAAAACACACACAAAATACATGAGCATAGAAGGAACAGTTTGACACACTACACACATACCTGCAGTTGATTAATATGAAAAAATCCCTTTTATAACTAGACTGGAGGATTTATTGACTTGACATACATGGTTTCAACTACGGCTTCGAGTCCTTACAAAAGATAATTCCCACGGCATACACAAAGTCATGTACAGTACATCCACATTGGAAGAGCAGTATATCCAAACCATGGAAAACAGGAGTGAGAGCCAGTATGCACGTTTCCAGAAGAGCCAGAAAGACCTCTGGTGGTACAAGTGAGAAGCAGCATGTAAAAGGTATTTCACCGTAAATCACATGAAGCGTCCCCACCTGCGTCCTCCCAGTAGTTGTGATTCAGAGGTCTTGCAGCTCCGTTTTCAAATGTGAAGAAGCTTGGTCAAACGGGATGAGGAGGAACAGTTATCAACTCATTACTCAGATTTCTTATTTTAAGGTAAAGCCTTAATCGACATTTTTGTTTTGCTCTCGAGGGGATTTGGTAGTAAGTCGATGACCCAGCTGGAGGCTTTATAGGCTCTTTTATGCAGCTTCATCTAAAGAAGCTTTTTGCACGCTTTATATGTATATATATATATATATATATATATATATATATATAAAGCTTTTTGCACGCTTTCTATAAATATATATATATATATATTTTTTGGCGTTATTTTATTGTTTGTTTTTAAATTACATTTATTGCATTACATATTTGTAATTACCCCTGTAATACTTGCTTTTCTTCTCTCTCTTTTCTTCTGTATTTCATTGATTCGCTTCGTAACTGTGTTTAACAAGTGAACGAATAATAATGAATAAAGTAATTATTATTCAGCACAGTAGCATGCAGTATCTGCCACACGTTGTTTGACATCTTTAGTATTAAGACAAAGATACTTTTTTGTATGTATTTAAATAAAAAAATCCAACATCTTCAGAAAAGCACTTTTATTCATATTTTATTCACATGAAGAGCAACACAGTTACAAAAGCATCAGCAGCATTTTATCTCAGTGCAAAGAAAACAAAGACGATCTGATTGGGTTTACTGCACGTTATATTCTACTTACTGCAATCCTAACATCAGAACGGCCACATCACTGATTCAACGACCTCGACTGAACCTTGTACCTGAAGGACTTCGGCAACTCTCGTCTCTTAAAGCTTATTGCAACCGACTTCACACGAAACAGTTATTTTCTAAACAAAACATGATGGAACATAAAAGTCCCAGAGCCTCAATAAAGCTGATTAATTCATCTGATTGCTGGCAGCTGGAAAAGAAAAAAAAAAGTGTAAATTTTTCACAATAAAACAGTAAGATCTACAATTGGCCAGGAAATAAAAAGGCATATTCCTAAACGCCATACTCTTAACGCACAAGTCAATGGCAATTCTGTTAATAAAGTCTGACACACTCATTAGTACTTTGTCATTTCTCCCAAGTTTTGAACGCACAATTCGCTGCACTGCGACGCTTTATTCTTCCAGCCCCCCACACCTGCGAAGGGTGTAAGCAGCCATGCCTCCGATACACACGTTTCTTTCTTTCTGCCATCACACTAAGCGGGCCTAACATGAGCTGTCTGGTCCCCTCCTGGATCCCGCTCGTCCTGGCAGCCAGTTTGACCGACCAGTACGAGTCGCCGGCGCAGAAACAAACACACGACCCTTTTAAAAGGTTTCCCAAGTGTGCGCAGCGATGAGGTAACACTACTGGGGATTGGACCAATGTCTGTTGTGACACACATTTAAGGAAAGTTTTTTTTTTTTTTTTACATAACTGACACAAAGTGACTTCAGAAATAGATAATATGACAACCAAAAACAAGAGATGCAAGTCTCATGAAGATGTTAGGGATGTTCAAAGAAAATGACTAAATGTTCTCAATTATCCTTAATATGTATTGACAGTTATGGAGTGGATAAGTAAGCAGTGACACATTTTATAAAGCTCAGGATACAATTCTATTTAAAATAAAATCTTGGAACAAAACACTCAATAAATAGCTAGGCTACTCCTCATTTTTAGGAGCAACAGGACAAGTTAATAGTGGAGTAACTTCAAACCTTCATTTGGCTGATGGACAGCTTAGTGAACACATTAGTCATGGCCAATATAAATGATCTTCCTTACACTCTGTATCTTCAATATGCACATTAGCCCTTAAAACACAAACATTCATCAGTAAATGACTTCGCTGGGATGGTCTCAATCAAGAAATACAGTAAAAGTATTTGACCAAAACTCTTGATCAATTCTATGTATACATTTCCTATTTACACTCTATATACACACACACACACACACACACACACAAAGCAAATCCTAAAATGTTAAAAGTGACGATGATTAAAACAGTACAACCAAAATCGCAGGTTAAAAAGTCGAAGCATATTTACATTATAATAACAAGTTTTACAAGCGCACTGCGTTAAAAACGGTACAGCGACCGCACTGCAGGCAAAAGTAAAACTTGTTGATCAGAGCTAAACTGGGTTTATGACAGACAGAGGAAGAAAGAAAGAAACATTTGGCTCCAGTGTGCACTGCCTGCTCTCACCTAAGACACGTTGGTTGTTGATTTAAACCTGCGCCGTTGTGCAGTACGCCATCTACTGTACACAGTGGGAAGGTTTCTCAGTACATTCAATTGATGCCAACACATGTTTGGTATTATAAGCTATCAATCAACTAACCAACCCATCTTCTAGCTTCATTCTGACTAAAATACTTCCGGTTGCATGAGTAACTAGAGTTCAGAATGGCAGCTATTTTGTAACACGGCGATACAAGGTCAGTTTAATCCTAACAATTATTCCCCTCTAAAGTACTTCTCATCACTGAGGAATCCCTGACAGCTTCATCAACATATATCAGACGGTTTGAGAGAAAGTCCAGGACTGACTGACAGTACATACAAACACAGTAATGTTGACATACTTCCTCTTTTTCAAGTGGCCTAACACAGCTCATACAGATAAGTGCCTGAGAGCAGGCTGAGCGACAGGAGTGTGGGTGAAGCATGATTGTCTTCTCAGGCATGAGGTTTACATGAGAGCCGCAGAGGAGAGGTTTGGTCGACAGCATAAAGTGTGAGGAGTGTTTTGCATCTGACAACTTCCTGTCCGACGCACAATCAGAGCCACCCTGAGCAAATACAACTCACAGGACCAATCTAAGAAAATCTAACACCTTTTCCACCCAGGTAGAGCAAATCCTCTGGCCCGGGTGAGAAACACAGTCCTACAATAGTGCAAACACTGCTGTTGTCTTGACGACACGCCCCTGTTGCCGGTCAGTGGGGCGATGACTGGATGGCACGACTGTATTAGAGCCATTTTTGGAGCGCGGACAGGTTTTTGTCCATCCAGCGCTGGTTCAGTTTGATGGTTTCCAAAGCTTCCTGCACGCTCCTCATCTGAGAGCCGCGCTCTTTCAGACTGGAGAAGAAACCCTGAACCTACACGACACACACACACACACACACACACACACACACACACACACACACACACACACGACACACACACGCACACGCACAGACACAGACACAGACACACACACACACACACACACACACACACACACACACACACACACAGACACACACACACACAGACACACACACACACACACACACACACACACACACACACACACACACAGAGAGAGGTTAGCCAGATAACTTGGCATATCACATTGACACCATTCTGTAAACTGTTTATTTTATTTATGTTTTTAGGAAGTTTACATTTTTTTCATATTCCAATACCAATGTCTAAATATTCCTAAGAATTAAATGTTCATTGTCGTTTGAAAGCGGTGCACTTGTATTATTATGCTATTATATTATTACTACTACATCAGTGGCATAAAATGGTCTTAAAAAGACAATAATATGGTTTATCGCAATTATTTCTGGGTCAAAATATCGTCCAACCACAGTAGTTATCGTGATAGGCCTAAGGACAAATGTATTCCATTAAAAAATAAAATAAAATAGAAAAACATACTTGATCAAGGTGTGCCTGTGTAGAGAACTGAGAGGTGGCAGACTTGATGATTGACTGGATGGCAAAGGAGCCCACAGGGAACCTGCAGACAAAAAAACAAAACAAACACTGATGATGTTTCATCTTATCATTTTCAAGGGAAATAATCTTAAAATGTATCGTCAGGGATAACTTGCAGGAAGCTGACAGGGACCACTTACTTCTCTATGAGTCGGTCCCAGTTCTCTTGTATGAAATCCCAGACAAACAAGTAGCCGGTGAAGCCTTTGCACACAGTGCTGATGACTAAAGGCAACTCCTGAGTCTGGATGATATCCCCCCTCAGACCTGCCTTTAGAATCCTAGAAAGACCATAATAAGTGTTCAAATGCTGTTCAGCGCATGAACAACACTCACACTACACTCACTTCCATACAGCAGGAGAATTCATTGTGTGTCAAGCTGCTCCTTTAATCGCTGTTATAAGAATTATTATTTATTTTTAATCACTTCCCAAATATTGGTGATTTTGTATCTGAAACTCTCAACTGTAATCACAGCAACCAAGATGGAAAAAAAAAAACAATTTCAACTCAATACTTAACAGGATAATCAACACATTTCCTATGTACAATATAGTAATATCATGATGAGTATGGCACTTAAGAAAATGAAATCCTAATACAAATATAAAATATTGGAGTAGGAGGAGATTTCTCAATTATAGAGGAATTTGGTGGATCTTAATGAGAAACATCTACCACGTCTAGACAAAATACACCAGAAAAGATATATATATATTTTTATATAATGGCACATTTTTGTGCTATTTTAGTAGTCACTGAAAAACAGGTGCAACACTGAATGAGTGTATTAGATTATTCTCTCTTACAGCTTTACAAAGGAAATTGACTTCATCAGTTGAATGTGTGCTTTAGAAGAGTGGGTGGGGAAGGAAAGATGTTGATTCTGGCCAGAAGCAAACAAAACACACACACACACACGCACGCACGCACACACAAGCACATGCACACACACACTTACCAAACTATACGCCGTGCGTCCTGAGTGGATGCTAGGCCCTGTAGCATTGTTCGCTTCTCTGCATCGTAGGTGGCATGTTCGTACATGTTGAGCAAAGTCACCCAATCTTCATTTGATTGACCAGCCACAGTGAATACAACTCGCTGCAGATCGCCTGGGATCCTACAGAAAATATAAAGATGCAATCTATTTTATTTATTTCTTTTAGGTTAAAAGTGCACCAAAATTCAGTTTACTGCCTACAGCTCAGATGTAAGATACCAATTTAATCAAGTCACATTTCCCAATCCCTGCTAAAAGACCCTGAATTGCCCTGCCGTCGCTGGCAATGTGACCCAGAAAAGACACAAACATAAATTGTGTTATACGTACCGTGAGGTCCCATTGGACTCAACCCACTGTTTGAACAGCTCTTTGGCTTTCTGAATGCAGTTTTCTTGATCCAGACTACAGCGCGTCTCCAGCAGGGCTGCGCGCAGCTCCTGCTTAGACACACTCTCCTCCTCTTTCCATGTCTGATTGTCCATCAGAGAACCAAACTGATGCAGAATATAAGTCTGTCATATGCAAGCAAAACAATCACGGACGCATTAGTACACAGAAACACTACACTCAGTTCAGAAGAATGAATGCATTTTGCACAGACTTGGGATGTTAGTTTGTATCCTAGATGTCCTGATACAACAATAACTTGCAACTAAAACTCAACAACATCTAAACTTCTTAAAAGGTTCAATGTGTAATTCCGAGCCACCTGCTCCGGAGAAATAGGGGGCAGTGTTACACCTCTAAACTGGGGCCATAAAATCTCTAATGTTCATATTTCATTGTAGTGGTTTTCATATTTATTGTATTGTAATTTATTCTTTGCATTGTGTATTGCATTTACTCCTGTGTAATGCCTGTCAGTCAGTCAGTGGGCAAGAATACCCACATTTGAGACCTACATCACTTAACTGTAAGTAAGTGTGTGTGTGTGTGTGTGTGTGTGTGTGTGTGTGTGTGTACCTTCATGCGGGCCACAAGACTGTGCTCTTGTCTTTTGTCAAGCAGCAGGTAGATCACCTTGAGCTGTAACAGGGCCTCTGTCACAGGAGCAGTCTCAACTTCATTGATCATGTACTTCAACAGGCTGAGGACTTGGCGAAAGGACACGCGTTCCAGCCTGTTAAAAACACAGGACGGTGAAAGAGAGGTGGAGGATGGACGCTTTTTTTCTAAAGTCAAATACAGGACTTGGAATATACTCCTCTACTTCAGTTTCTCCTCGTCACTGCATGCAATTAAAAAGAACTAACTATTTATGTTGTCTGCTATACCTGGAGAGAGCGAAGATGTTGTGTACGAGCGAGGCACGGTCCTCGTGTGTGAGAACACTGACGTTGCCGCTCAAAGCATCTATAAGAGCAGCCCAGCCCTCGTCTCCGTAGTGGACGATGTAGAAGCCTGTGTTTTTGTAGTTCAACTTCAGCCACTTCACACTTTCTGGTAGGTCCTTCAGAGTCCCTGAAAACACACAAAACTGTATCATTTGACACAGCACGCGAAACTCTTGACTCTTGACTTGATGTTGCAGGTTAATACTTTGTATTACCTGACTTGGTCTTCAGATTGAACATCTGTCTGCACTCAGGTGCCAAACTACAGTTGTCAGTTACGTACGTCACTGGAATATTCCACAAGCTAAAAGGGTGCAAAATATAGTTAGAGTTGTGGTGTGTGTGTGTGTGTGTGTGCGCGGTAACGTAACCCACCTTGAAGTTTGTTTGGTATTGTCAGACGTGAGCAGGAAGTGCTCCTGCGTGAGGGTCACTTGACCTCCTTTGCGGCTCACTGTGACCAATGGGAAGCCTTTCTGTGACGTCCATGAGCTCATCATCTCTGACACGTTCTCGTGCTGCGCTGACACCTCAACCTGAGGACAGGAAGAGAAATCCAGAGTCTGTGCAGTCCAATGCCACGTTCAGTGGGGTTTTTTTTCTTTAAAATATGAAGATTATTGTGGGAATGGTCTGAAACATTGTAGCTGTCTTCTGAAGATTCGTGGTAACAATTACAATTTTTATAATCCAAAACCAAAGATTATCAACAGAGGCAAAAATAATTCTGATAATGCAGCTCTGAGACAGCTCTCTGTGTTCATCAATTATGTGCTGACACGCAGCTTACGCAAGTTACGTCAAGAAGTAGATTTTAGCCACATGGCTGGCTGACAGATTACAGAGGAAAGTTACATGTTAAATGTAAGAATGAACTCATGTGCTGTTCACTGCACTGAAAACATTAATAAAAAAGACAAACACACAAACCTGTGTAAAACAGTTCCAGAGGTCGTTAGTTTCCGTGTTCAATCCACTGAACTGTTTAAGGTATTGAATGATACCTTTTCTGAACTGTTGGTCCCCTGGCAGGGAGGCGTTCAGCATCAGGAGAATAGACGCGCCCTGGAAGACAGAGTCACAAAGCGTCTGGGATCACACCCGAAACAGAGCACGAACTACAGTAATAACCGAATGTGAAGTTTCTCCCTGAGATATTTAAGTTCAGTGAATGAATGGAAATGACCTCCATTCATCCAAGTATATATCATTTAAAAAAGTGTACCTTTTCATAGGAGACAGAGTCAAACATCTCTTCCACCTGTTCCGGCTTATTAACCTCCGTTGATACAGCGTGGGTGGAGTTTAGTGCATCTTTATCCAAGGCTCTGAAGCGTACTGCCAAGAACAAATTACCCTGCAAACAAACGCAGGATTTACCGTGAAGGCACACAATGAAGCACACAGCTTTATCTGCTTCAAAATATATGAGGCAGGTGTGTGAACCTACAATGTCCAGCTTGGGCAACACGGTCTGCAGCGACATGTACTGCATGTAAGTGGCAAAGCCTTCGTTGAGCCACAGGTCATTCCACCAGCTCATCGTTACCAAGTTTCCAAACCACTGAGACACAACATCAGAGATAGATTAGCACCTGACTGTAGCGTATTCGCTGTATCTGCTGCTTTTCACAGACACATAGGTAAACACAAATACCTGATGAGCGAGCTCATGCGCTACGACGGAGGCAACTACTTGTTTTTCCAGAGGAGAGGACTGCTGGCCCACCAGCAGGCTGGTCTCTCTGAAAGTGATGAGCCCCCAGTTCTCCATGGCTCCTGCCAGGAAGTCTGGGATGGCTACCAAGTCTGACAAAAGAGATCGTTGGGGTGTGTAAAAAGGGGATAAAAGGAAAGATCAGTCGGAGAAGGAAACAGTGTGTTTGTACACCTTGTGTGAAAAGTACCTGTTTGAACTCACCTAGTTTTTTGAGGGGGTAGTTAATTTCAAAGAAGCTATTGTAAAACTCCAGCAGTTTGGAGGCTGTGTCCAGAGCATATTCAGTATGCTCCTTCTTCTCTGGCACAGAGTACACAGACACCTAAAACACACCGGTGTATGTATAAAACACAACCCCACTGAATACTTAAATACTTAAAATGACAAACGTACAGCCTGCACTGAAGGAGTCCCAGTTGTGTCAGACCTACCAGAGTATTGGAGACGTTTTTGCTGATAGGTCTGAAGTTAGCAACGAGGAAGGCCACCAGGTAGGTGCTCATGTTGACACCGGTCTTTTCAAACTCATCTTGCATGAGGCCATTGGGGAGTGGTGAGCTTTTAGCCTGAAACACAATGCATAAGTACAAGGTTACGACCAACTAATAAATACGGTGCTGCAGGCACAAACACTACATGGCCTGCTCGTTTGTGCCCACGCCAAGAGCTGACAAGTCACATTAGGAACGGGAAAAACCCAAGAGTTCCTCAAAATAAGTGAGTGACATGACATACTGTAAGTGTTGTACAGTAAACTGCCTATGTGGCATATATAGCATTATTGGTCAGCTGCAGTTGGGAGGCCTAGAATGAAGCTGCGCACACTGACAAAGACAAAACTAATTTCAGGTCATAAACCCCCCAATTTTCCAGTGAACATGCCAAATTCTATTTCAGTCGAATTTCAGTAACCACTGGCATCATATTGAGCGCGTCAATATGAAACATCTGTGCAAAACAAGTAACACTGAGAGACAAAGCTTCCTAATTGAAAATTCCTCAGTAATTATTTGACCATTAACTTCATTTTTGGTATGTTCAGGAAGAATCTTTTGTTGGTGCTAAAACCCTTTAGCACACTATGTGGGGTGTTTCAACACTTGTTACCATACTGTAAAAATAACCACGACTTAATTCATTTTACAGTACCTGAGGCATGTTGGAAAGAGTCATGTAGTCTGTTTTCCGGCTGATTTTAATCAGGAAGGTGGCTTTGAAAGATGGTTCATCAAAGCAAGGAAAGGCCTTCCTCGCTGATAGTGGCTCAAACTGGGTTGCAGCTAAAACCCTGGTGACAAGAGGGAGATGAGCCTGATCATGCTGAAATAACGAATTCGAAAAATGCTGTAAAATCAATGAAACAGCCTCCAATTTATTTATTTAGATTTTTCAGCACTGCTTTGTTGGTGTCTGGTTATGAGGTCAGAAGATCAGCTAGTGAAGTGTACCTTTTGTTTCCATCTTTATCAATGTACGAGCTGTTGTAGAAACCATCGTAGTTGTGTGAGAGGTTGGCGGAGTAATTCAGGGTCAAAACACAGTACTGGCCTGCCTTCAGCTCCTCAGTGAACTGAACAGCTATCTGCTGTCTGGGTTCGTACTCCAGGACAGTCACTTCTCTGGCCTCCCCTTCACCCAGCTGTTAGAGAGGACGTACTGGTTAACAACTAGCAGACAAAACAAGAATATTGTTCAGGCACAAATTGTATTAAGCAGCGGTCCAGTGACAGCAGATTATGTGCTCTCTTATCTTATCTAACACAGCACAGCAAAACAACGATTAAATCTAAAAGAACTTCAATTATTGCATGAAATATATAAATTCAAGCACTTTCAATGGCCCAAGTCTATTCTTGTCCTGCGCGACCATGGTTATTACACACCGTCATACGCACACTAAACCCTTCCCGTCCCACCTTGAAGGTAGCTTTGGTGATGTTGAGTTTAGCACTGTGCAAGACAATGTGCTTGGTGTTGTGGAGCACAGACATGTTGATGACGGTGTAGCCGGTGAAGGTCATGTTGTCAAGGTCAGGGTTCAGGGTGAGGTCATAGCTAAGAGGACATATGCTGTGAGGCAGCCGGAAACCTGTCCATGGAAACAGCTCGCCATTTTTGGACACGGGGGAGATCGGCACTAAGGGAGTTGTCTGGTTGGTCTTTCGACAACCCGCCTGCGGAAGGATGGAGGGTTGGGGTCAAGCCAGGGAAATGGGTATGACAGAGAAATTAAAAAGGGAACTCAGTGAAGTGTCATTACTTACATATGTGTATAGTTAAATCACATGTTTATTCCACATATCCACATATGACAGTATTCTAATCCACTGTACATTATACACATGATCACAAAACCTACTAAATAGAACTAGTGAATATTTTTCTTACCTTGGTAAAGGTGCATCCAGGTAAGAAGTACAGTACCATGGTCATAGAGGCCACTATCACCAGGAATAACACGCATACAACCATGGTACGGGCTGAGGGTCGTGAACATGACCTGAGACCAAAGAAAGTTTAACATTACATTACAGTTCATTTAGCTGACGCTTTTGTCCAAAGCGACTTACAATAAGTGCAAACAATCATGAGGATACAACTCCGAACAGCAAGAATCTTGCCAGTACATTAGCTTCAGATAGGTGTAATCATATAAGTGCAGTACAATAGCTTCAAATAAGCCAAACCAATGTAAGTGCAACATACAGAAACAATAGAATAAAAATTCAGCTGTTAGCTTCAAATAAGCCAACCAATTTAAGTGCAAAATACAAAGAACTATTTTTTTATTTTTTTTCTCACTGGCCAAGGTGCAGTTTAACATTACTAACTTTGACAAAGTTACAAATCCAGGGTGAAAAGGAGCAGTGGTGTTTATGAAAAATCTGTAGATGGTTTTGTTGTGAGAGACAGAAGCTATGAACATAAAGCTTCAACTTGATACTTGGACTAAAAGGCTTTTCCATGCACATTGACCTGAACGTTGGGACAATTGTCATTAACTGCATTATGTAGGAACTGAAGATTAACTATATTTATACTGTGAAAAACCTGAACATGCAGTTAACTGTAACTGCAAACACGTTTTAATAGAATTTATGGTAATTTAGGCAGCTAAGGTGGAAAAAAGCCTGATCTTTTTAGGTCTTTCATACAATCAAAATCAACCGGTTGTCTTTTTTTCTTTGACTTTGATTGTTATGTCTGGCGATGTTGACGGTTCCATGTGTGAAAGAGCTTGACATTTGAACACACCATATGATGTTATTCTAAGCACTCAACAACAGTACTATGTGGTATTATCGTTTGGCATTTTACCTAAAATGGATTTGCTTTCTTTATACTGCACCTGTAACCACGATGTTTCCGAAATGACCCTGAATGTAGCTGCAGTTTCTCTGCAAATCTAAGTGCAAGCTGTTCACCTAAACCTCCACAGCTTGTTTTATGATTCTATGTAAATCTTTGTCAAAGATGAGGTCATGGAAGAAACAGATTTTTTATTGAGCCCACAGAGATTACGCACTGTTTGAATATGTTTATTACTTCCAGGGGTTCTCAAACTTTGTCAGACCAAGGACCACAACCAATAAAAAAACAGTGACGGACCACCTAACTCCCCAAATATCCAAAAACAATAGGGCTGCTTACCACTCCAACAGTATATTACAAATTACAGGCTAATATTGAGCTTTATGTGACCTTCTCTACATCGCTCGTTCACACATTAAATCAATGATACAAATACAACAAGGATTCTACAAGCATTTCATTCATATGAGATCTAAACGGTAAATGCTGATAGATTTTACACATCATATGAAACGTAGACTACATTTATTACTGAGTTTATGTCTGAGCGAACAGAGCAACTTACTTGAAAGGTTTTTTTCACATCCAAGCTTTTTTCATGAAAATTAAGTTTTTTTTCACATCCAAGCTTTTTTTCATGAAAATTAAGGTTTTTTTCACATCCAAGCTTTTTTCATGAAAATTAGGGTTTTTTTCACATCCAAGCTTTTTTTTCATGAAAATTAAGTTTTTTTCACAAAAATATTTCATGAAATATTTTTTCACATCCAAGCTTTTTTCATGAAAATTAGGGTTTTTTCACATTCAAGCTTTTTCATGAAAATTAAGGCTTTTTTTTCATGAAAATTAAGGCTTTTTTCACTTCCAAGCTTTTTTTTCATGAAAATTAAGTTTTTTTGACATCCAAGCTTTTTTCATGAAAATTTGTTTTTTTTTTCACATCCAAGCTTTTTTCATGAAAATTAGGTTTTTTTTCATGAAAATTAAGGCTTTTTTCACATCCAAGCTTTTTTCATAAAAATTAAGTTTATTTTCATATCCAAGCTTTTTCTATGAAAATTAAGTTATTTTTTTTTTTAATTTTTTTTTTCCCCATGAAAATTAAGGTTTTTTTCACATCCAAGCTTTTTTCATGAAAATTAAGGGTTTTTTTTAAATAAATTTTTTTTCCATGAAAATTAAGGTTTTTTTCACATCCAAGCTTTTTTTTATGAAAATTAAGGGTTTTTTGACATTCAAGCTTTTTTCAAGAATTTTTTTTATTTATTAATTTTTTTACAGCCAAGCTTTTTACATCAGGGGTTCTCAAACACACACAAACTCATTTGTTGCATGCAGTTGAACCAGGCCAGCATACTGGACAGCATCCCAAATTACAATTACAATTACCTTGGTGGAGCCTGTCGGGTGTAAGGTGAAGAGCTGGGTCTGTGAGCAGAGCTACGGTTCATGAAGGACATGCCCAGCAGACGGGCTGAAGACTCGCAGTCCTCCTCATCCTCATCCATGTCATTCTCTCCCAGGCCTCGCACGAGCAACCGTGAGCTCCGAGGCTCATACACCACCTCATCTGGGTCAAGAGCAGGAAACGTCTGCAGAGAGCATGCACAGTACACTCTGTTATTCTCCAGTTAAGCTGTGCAGTGTTTCCCATACAATGTTAATAACTGGATTGCCTTTACAGGTAAATGAATTAGCACAGGGTAAGATGCGTGGAGGCGGTGAGGAGTGAGGGCAGAGACTTTTTTTTTGCTTTTTTTTTATTAGGATTGCGGTTGATGCATAAATAAACATTTGAACATAAAGGGAATGAAATTTAGGAGAGGGTTCGTTGAGTGTCAAGACAGTGAGGGAGGACAGTTGTAGTGGGGAGTGAGGGATGAACTTAAGGTCTATAACACTTTCTTTATGCTACTTTATGATGCAATGTGTCTGTAGTGACAAAAGCTAAATGGGGAAAGTGGGTCATTGTCGCTCTGAAGAGAAGGATACAGTATCGGCATCATGCTTAAATGAAGTTCCTTTTTGCCATTCTCACAATTTTGTTTATAGATAATTGCAGCTGACAGATCTATGTACAGACCAGTGAAAGTTAGCATGATTGGTTACCCACAAGTGTTGGCCAACCTTGAATTAGCTGATCCTGATTTATATTGCCATGATCCATTCACATCAGATTTACAGAGAAAACACTTGTGACCGATGAGCGGAGTGGTGCAAATATGCATTCTGAGATATGCAAAGGATTGAGCCCGGCTGGTCTTTAAAACAAAGGCATGCAAGGCATAAAAGGAAATGAGCATGCCGGAAATGCAGTGGAGTCTTTGGCCAAATCCACAACGTCAGGCTCTTCTTCAAACATGCTGTTCTCAATCATGTTCCTCGGCAAGTTAGCCCGGTCTGCAACACACAGAGGTAAAAAGAGGAAGTGAGAGAAAAGAATGATTATATACGTTGTCACACTCACACGGTACTGTGAGTTAAAATATATGTGCTGTGATTTATGGTGTTTCAGGCAGGCAGGCAACATGAAACCTTGTTTAACGAATCACTAACTGGGTTTCTTCAGTTTCTTGTCAGTAAACTTTCTACAGCATTTCCTGGTACTTTGATCAACAAAGAATGGGTACATCAGCCTGGTGAGAGAGCTGCTTTTAAAAAAGGACTGGTTTTACCAAATCTGTTAAGACCGAAATCGCTGTCATTCGTTCAGCTCAATCATTCCAGTGCCTTAAAAAAAAAAATCATGAAAAAGCAAATATACAATTGATATTCATCATCTGTTTATTTCACATACTGCTGCGGTTTACAAAAGCCTTCTTTTCCACAAACTAACCAGCGCCTAAAGCATCATGACAAGAGTAATGCATCGTCTCACAAAATTCATGGGATTTTCTGGCAGCTGGATTCTCCCCTTTTCTGGAACAATCAGAGGTATGTTCAACTTCCTAATTTAATAATAGCGAAAGTAGAAAAATGCTAAGCGATGCAAGTCTCCCATTTTGCCTCACTTTTCATTCATGCTTTCACAAGCTTAAGACAATGCGTTTTCAGTCTCAGTTGGTGATGGACTGGAGTGGAAAGCACAGAGAGTCCACTAACACTTGAATACACAGTGCTCATACACGTGACACCAAACAAACTTTTGCTTCCCGAAAGTAAGACAAGAGGCCAGAATGGATGAGGGGAATGTAGTTCCTTGTCTTTCCTGTACAGTGTTTGTGATAAGACTGTAATGGCTGTCACCGTGTCCCTGTCTGGACAACATTACTGTGGTATGAATGTCTATTAATAGGCTAAGAGCTAAGTACTAGGTAATGTGTAATGTGCAGAGCAGGATATCATCAAAATAAGGTCCATACAAAACACATTAAACTTGATTAATAATGACTGTCATATCTACCTCTTATTATAGCGATACTAGAGAGAAAGTTATTTCATGCGAGCAAAATGACATGCTCAGTTGAGAAAGGCAGTTGATGTGATGGTTATCATGGAGACTACAAATAGAAAACACCCCAGGCAGATGGGAACAACCAACAACTCCTGTACTTTTGTCAAGCTTGTTCAAGCTATGTAAATACAGCAGCAGGGCATGTTCAGCTACTGACTGCTGAGCTGCTCTTCCTGTTTTACTCAAAAAATGTATCAATTCCTGCCTTAGACTCACAGAAATATAGTTGAATATGTGTGTCTGAGTTTGACAGGTGCGTCCACTAGGGTAAGACTAGACAACAGACACAATACATAGATGCAGAGTACTGAGCCGCTACTTGTTGTTTGGTCATTAAAAACGTAGGGGAAGTAAGCATCTGCTTCTGTTGTCTCGTCATTATCTGATCTAAAATACGATTGTGAAATGTGACTGTGGGCTTTTAGGAAAAGCACCACAACCCGAGCATACACAGAAAACAGGAAGTCTTACTGCTGTGATTTGAGGATAGCTTCTTCCAGGTTGAGACCCACCTTGAATGAAATAACATCCACCCAGGGGAACACAGTGTGTGCACTGGGCTTTGTGTTTGTTTTAATAAAGCCTCGGGCACCCTGGGAGCATAGAAGAGGTTGTAAAGCAGCTGGTTGATCTGAGTTGATCTGAGCATGATTTATCTCTCCACAAAAAGACAAAACATAGCTATCATCAAACCAACAGGCTCAAACTGGGCAAACTGTGCTGCTGTGTTTTAACAAACGACTTGAGTCTTAACAGTGGCATACTGTATCTCTGTCAGGACAGCCATTGTTTGAGCTACTGGAAATGTTATAAGCTTTGTTCAGTTAGAATCAAATGAAATAAAAACTTTACATGAATAAACAACAAGGTTCACAAACAGCCTATCCTGCGTTTAGCTTGCAATGTTGTGCAGTGATAATGTAATCATGCCACAGCAGGACCGTCAACAGGCTGATACTGCGATTCAGTAAGCCTCGGAGAATCCGTCAACTGTGGAAATGAAACTAGTCACTGGGAAAACATAAAGGTTTGGCTTGTCAAAAGTCAAACCCACCCCTCTCAGCATGTGTCCTCGGGTGAATGTCACTCCCAGTGGGCTAATGTCCCGTCAGTTATTAGCTGGCCTGCTGCTGTTAGCTTGTTACTGTACTTCCATCTGTTTCCTTACCTGAACTGTTACTGTCAAATGGATCCATTGTAGTTTATCTCAAGCAGCTCCTCGCGGCCAAAACAAGGGAACACGCAGCTCGACGTGAGGTTTTTCTAGCTGGCCACAACCCACCGCAAGCTATCAGACGGTCACAACAAATAGCAGCCTATCCTCACTGCTCTAGCGTTAGCCAGGGAGCAGCTAGCTTGGAAATAGCCAACTTCTGAGAATTGTAACTGACTGAAAGACATTCAGTTAGCTAACGTTAGCTAATAACCATAACTTTATCGTCTATAGCTGTTTAGTAGCCGAACATGTGAATGCGTCCGGATTGTCTAAAAAGTCGAACCTTACGCTAAACATATGTAAACAAATCTTACTCCAACATGCTCGGTGAACTAACGAATGAGCAAAGGACACTTTCCTTCCTCCCGACCAGTTGTTGACAATCTCCCGTCAAATCACAATGCTGACATCCTATTGGATGTTACTGCCAGGGGGCGGGGCCAGGGAATATGAGCCGCATACGCCAACACACACTAACATGTTTTACTACAGTCATGAGGACATTCATGAGGTTAACCCTAGAGCCATGCTTAACCTCAACCCTTACCCCAACCTTTACCTTTTTATAGCTTTTAATTCAATCCTAAAAAACCAAGTCTGAGCCCTCAAATAAATGGTTTTAAAAGACGAAAACCAAACACATACACTCGTTTTACCATACTTGTGAGTACATTTCAATGTTTTATATTTATTTTCTGGACGCCAACCCTAACTTTTAAATCTAAATGTTACATGTTTTACCTCAACCCCAACCTACTTATAGTTCTTAACATAAAACAAATAAAACACAATGGTTGTACTTAGCACAAGGATATGTTTTAGTTGATACAACACACACAAAGGTGCCAGAGGAACAGTGAACATTTTTATTGTCTATTTGGTGAAGAATCAATTAACACAGTATTCAACCTCTCTCTCTCTCCCTCTCACACATACAAACACACACACAAACACACACACACACACACACACACATTGCTCCTCACATACATGGCTCCTCACACACTACTGCTGCTCAACTGCCAGATCTACGATGTTTTGTTACAGTAAATAAGTCCCCTGAAAATTTACAAAACACTAATTTATACACAAAACTGTCAACTCTTTATTATTATTATTATCAAATAAAAACGTTCAAATATCCCCTCTGTGGCATCTGTCAATCACCACCTCTCTTTCTGCTGTCTTTCACTCCATGTGCTGGTTCAACCAGTTCCTCAGAGTTTCTAGGTTCCTCTGAAACCAGCGAACATTTTTCTGCACGTTGTCCAGGGCAACCTGAGTAGCTCTCAGCTGAGACGCCTGCTCTTTGATGGACTCAAAGAATGACTGCACCTGCAGGATCAAACACAGATACATTTACAAAAACACAAACACAATTCATTTGTTAATGCTTAGGGTTTTATAGATGTGTCTTTTTATGTCAGTGCCACACTTTCTTTCAACTGAAAACAATTAGAATCAGCATTTTTAGTGTCTGAGTGCAAATGCAGGTGTAGAACGTTCTCAGACATTGCAATTACTAATTATTATCACTATCAGTAATCTTGCAGATGGTGCCAATGCTAGCCAATACCAATAGCATATTGAAATATTGGTTATCTCTAAATTGCTTGGTTAGATCAAGATATAAGAGTGCATTTACTTCAATGAGTTCCTCTGGAGATGAAAACTGGCCCGTGGTGCCAATGATGATGTTTCTAATACAAAATGAGCCCAACTGGAACCTGGTGAACAGAAAGACAACAGAGGACAGTAACGGATTAATACCTCTTCCTTCATTTGCACACAGTGTTATTGTGAATCAACCCCCCAATGTGTTTCGTGTGGTATAATCAGGTCCTTATTACAGTAAATCATAACTGGTTTCACTTGTTGAACAGCATGGAAGCCACTAAAAAGGTGAGGCTTATTGGTTTACACAAAGCGTTTGCATCCAACTCACAGCAACTTGATGAGTATATATGAGTATATATATATATATATATATATATACTGGATAATATTAAGAAGATATTATTAAGTTTTAAAAAGGTAAGGAAAACTGAATTTTCATAGCATCAAATGGTTTGATTTATTTGACCTATATTGTCATTCCCAATGTCTGCGGTGCACTAACTTTTGAACCAGTGTGTCCCAGTTCTTTTTGACAAAGTTCCAGGCGAGGTGATGTCCTCGCGGGTTTCTGGCCACCATGAGGATGAGAGTGGACAGATCCTGGGATCGAATCACCTTCCCTTCAAGACCCAACTCCAGCAATCTGCAACGTAAACACAAACAATATAGCCTGTTCTATTACCGCCACATTATCTGCCATCACTTGAAGAGCCTCCACTAAAAGGTGTTTAACATATCTGTAACATGGACACAGAACAAATATTGGATATCTGTTGGCTGCACTGCGATGCAATACCAGATGTTTGCCACATGGTGGCAGCGTTAACTTTGTCAAAAATGTAATGGGGAGAAGATGTACCTCTGCAGTTTGTTTGTGTCTCTGCTGCAGGTCAAGGCAAACAGCATTTTGCCTTTTTGTGTTGCAGAGAGGGAGACGTTGTATGTGTGTAAGAGAGAAGCCCAGCCGTGGTCATCCTGAGCTCCAACTGAAAACACTGTCTCTGCCACGTCAGTTGGCAAGCTAGGGTAAACACAAGCAGAGACATGCACATTAGAGACATGATGAAATATCTAATTATATGGTCCAGCCTAGCTGCTGTTTATCGGATTGATATCAGCATGTGTTGACTGATAATAATGTGCGTTAAAATATAATTTAGACGGACATACTTGAGTGTACCGTTAGACTGAAGCCAGTCTTTGAAGCTCTGACGTGCTCTCTCCAGACAGGGAGGGTCATCCAGGTGGCAGGCCAGTGACAGGATCTCTGACCTCAGGCGTCGCTCAGACACAGAGCCCCTGTCGCTCCACGTCTGCTGGTCAATGACCGCACGGAAAAATTGCAGGATGTACATCTGCACACAGAGAGACGGCATCTCACATGAGCATAAACTGAATTTTATACCAACATTAGCCTAAATATCATACTAAATGTGTAGTCTTCTTACCCCCAGGTTGCTCGTTAATTCAAACTCGTTCCTTTTCTCAATCATCCGGTAAAAGGCCTCCAGAGAGCCCAGTCCTTGGAGGAGCGGCACAGTGTGTGTCTCCAATTGCAGGTAACCAATCAGGTCCAAGCCTTTATTGAGCGGCAGATGACCTGCTCTTTAGAGAAATGCAAGATTATTTAAAAGGTTAGGCGCTGTTTCAGTTGGGACAATTAAAGCTGTTTTGTTTATCTTACTGTTTTTTATTGGTCTCACACAAACCAACAAACACATAGATGCTTACGTGACCAATTGAAAGGCGTTGTGTATCAAGTGAGTCCTGTCTTTGTAGCTCAGAGCAGTGTGGTTTTCCCTCAGTAGTTTTGTCATCTCGTCCCAACCACCACTCTCGTAATGAACCACATAATAGCCTGTCATGTCAGTGTTTATTTTCACCCAGCTGACTTCCTCTCCTATATGTATACTGTCTATATGAGACATAAACAGCAAAAGTGAGGGGAGAAAACCATATAATGGCAAAGCAAAAGTGAAGATATGCATGATTTATACGCAACACATTCTCTCTTCCCTGTTACCTGTGTGTGTTGTCATCAAGTGTCTGTGAATTGTGCTGGAAGCATCTGTCTTGTATGTCAGAGGGATGTGCCAAAGGAAACTACAAGAAAAGAGAGAATCATTTTAAAAGTGTTAAACCTCAAGTTCAAAAGAGTCACTTCACATGAAAGGTACTAATGTGTAAATGTTTAGCTGAAAAGAAACGTACAGTGTTGATAGAAGAGTAAATTAAATAGTTTTTAAAAAACTGTGAACGTGCATGCGCATGCTCACCCCTGTTGCAATGTGGACCAGAGAGGGTCAGAAGGCAGCACCGTCCTCAGGAACCTGTCCTGTCTAAGCAGCAGACGGGGCCCCTTCCTAGTCACAGTTACCAGAGGAATACCTTTCTGCAGAATCCAAGTGTTCATCATGGCCGTCAGGTCCATGTGTTCCCCTGCAAACAGGTACTGCAGGAGACAATACATGCGATCGTGTTTATGGTGTAAGAGGGAAACATATGAAGAGAGGTCGGTGAGTGAGTATTTATATGTTTACTCACTGCATTCTTGGAGGCCTGGCTGCTGCTGTAACAGTGTTTTCCTGAAATGAAGTCGTCCTCGGAGCATGTCTGGGAAACAACAAAAATGTGTACCTTACATTGCGGCTCACCATAGTACATCATAATATTAAAAAATTAGAAATCTTCCTACATTAAAGGCAGCTGTTCAATTAAATTCAAATTAAATGCTATACAATACAATACAATACAATTAACTTTGAGAGACTTTAAACTTGCTGGAGATTGGTAATCCATCACAATGGACCCTATGTCTGCTTTAATTTTTGTCAATGTTTTTGTATCGATGCATGGCACGGCGGTGTTTTCTTCTAAAATCACTTACAATTGCATTACTGGTCAAAGATAACATAATTTTGATGGCAATAAAAACAGACATAATGTTCATTTTGATAAATTACCTACTTCATGCAATTTACAAGTCTCAGCAAATTGATTTATAAACCATAATGAAATGAATTTTGGGGGAAAAAACAATGACTCCTGTCTGTAAGGTGGCAAAACAAATCTAAAATCTAAAACACTACAGCATCCATTATAAAATATTAAGCAGAAATGTAAAATATACCAGGTTTCTAATACATGGACTAAAACAAAAACAAAAAATTAATTGATTTGCAAGAAGATGTCAAAGGACAACACAGTGAATTTCACACATATTAATGTAATTTGTGTTCGTACATTGGCTAGGCTGTCCCACAGGTCCTGATTAAGAGCATTTCTGTAGCTATATTTCCGGAGGTATCGTACTATCCCCCGCTGGAACACATCATCTGTCAGAAAGTGTCGCAGCATTTGCAGGACACATGCTCCCTGGTGGGAGAGAGAGAACACATTATTTAATCAATGGGCCACAAAAGGCTACCAGTTTCAGCTTCGTTGTTTATTTTTTAACCAAACTCTGTTTTGCTCCTTCAATAACTCTGCAAAATTTGGACATCTTTAAAACTACTTGTGCCTGTAACACCTGCTGCTGCAACACAATAATTTCCTAATTTGGGCTCAATAAAATAGATCTATCTATCTATCTATCTATCTATCTATCTATCTATCTATCTATC
>CALSBV010010907.1:1815163-1844571 GCA_943590825.1 Bovichtus diacanthus | reverse complement strand
GTGTGCGTGTGTGTCTAATGTCCTTTCCAGCTAATGCTAGAGGATACCGAGGCTGATGCGCACTGTGTGTGTGTGTGTGTGTGTGTGTGTGTGTGCAGGTGTAGTGTTGATATGATCAGTTTCTTACCTCAGATCTAACAGTCGAGGCAGGTGTGTCTCCAGTTCAGAAGACTCTACACTGACTTACTGTCCACAATACTGCGTGTCCCCAGTTTTGACCCTGTTTATAAATGCAGATAAAGCCCACGCTGTGTATAAGAGCTCACACTGAGCACATACTTCTCTACCTCTGTGTGCGTGTGTGTTTGGGTTTGTGTGTGTGTTGGGGTGGGGGGGGGGGGGTTCATTGTTGATGTAAGGTCACCACAATGTGACTATCAATCCCCCATAATGCAATGCTCCTGGCAAAGCCAAATGGCATGCCCCCATTTCACACACTCACGAATACACAAAGTGCACAAACACACACACACACACAGACGAGGCAGCAATCACTAAAGCTACAATAACTAACACAGACATGGCTGAGCCATCCAGGGGTTTATTTTACCTTCCTATCATCTATTTGTGGACGGGTAAGAGCTTTCTATTTTTAATACAATATTATGGTGAATATTTTGAATCAAAGGGTAAGAAAATTCCACATTAATGTTTGGTGAAAATTATAAATATAAATAGAAAAAGCATGACCACCGTGCTTGAGTTAATCAGTGGCTGTTGAAAGTCAAGTAGAGTCAATTCAATATTATTTATATCGAAATCTGTACAACATACAACGCACTATCCTCAGGTTTTTATATTATCAATTTGTGGCAGCCTCTAGAGAATTATTGACTCCTACTGGAGTTCCTACATCAAAATCACAAAGATAGACTTTTTGCAGCACAAAAACAAACAATTGACATATTTGGAGTTATATCCGACAGTAATGTTAAATGCATTAATAATAAACTGTTACACACTAATATGTAACATAGTGGGTTTTTTTGGATGTCACTGTTTGAAATTCTGTTCTTATAAGCTAACAGCAAACACGTCATTTTTAAACAAACTACCTCATATCTACAACTACTTTCTACATTTTCTCTACGTCATTGCATTATTGTGTTTGAACCAGTGCATGCCCTTTTTTTGTTTTGATAGCCACAGACCGAGATCTCTCCGCATCCTAATATCCTCTGCATGTTGTTCTCCGTCATCTTTTAGGAGGGGTAGAGGGTGATGTGCTGGCATCTCTGGCCCCTCCGGTCCACCTGTCAGGGGAGAGGCTGGGCTGGACCCTGCTGGTCTGTATGGTGAGTGACTTCAGGAGAGGGCACCTCGAGGTCAGCTGGAGGTCACCATCAGAAGGCCACATGTCCAGCTCGCCATACAGCCTTGCTGTAAACAGGAAGCACCGTGGCAACAGCGCCGTGGCGATCATCACGGTGGCGACCGGTAACTGGCCTTCATACAGTTGCTCTGTGAGTCACAGGCGACACCCAAAACTCACCAGGAGACACCACACCACCTCACCAGGTAGGACTACAGCTGATGGTGCATTTGGTTTCTGTCATTTCTACGCACAAATAGAAATTACTTTTTATTTGACATTTTTTATACATTTTTTTCCTTTCAGATCATAAAGACAATACCTGCTATGAATATGAAGGAGGTAATGGTTCGCTAACAACTGTTTAAAAACTCCTTCTGATTCATACAGATGTTGTTCATTGTGTTGATCTGTGTGGTTTGTCCCCCAGATGTCGGTGTGTGGACAAACACGGTGACCGTCCTGGTCATGAGGCTGCTTCTCATGAAGGTCATCGTCTTCAACACTTTGATGACCATTTATGCTATGTGTTATGTTATTAAGTGGTAAGAGTTTTTCATTGGTCTTGTCTAACATTGGGAAAACAGGTTTTATGTAACATTATATGTAATGATTCTAAACAATGTATTTGACCTTTCAGATGGTTGGAAATGGAGGGCTTCTGATGCACCGTGTGACCTTGAAAAGTAAACTAACCCAGAAAGGGGAACTCTTTCTTGTCTGAAGTCTGCACAGACTGAGGACTTCTGCTGGAAGAAGTTGATCAAAGCCCGCCCTTGAGGTTGGCTTTATGATTATGGTTTCACCCTGAGTTTTGGATTGGAATCTCTTGGATTAAATGGGAAATCATCCACTGCCAGGATCACAGGAGTAGCAGGTCTGAAACGCTATAAATCCTTTGTCGCGCCTTTTTCAGCCATGTCTCATTGACATCCCAGGTGTTGCCGACTGTGGCAGTTGAAAACAGATTGTGTCTGTGAGGCCAAACGTGGTATCTGATCCAAGCCTAACCTCAGACAGATGGGTTAGAGCACATGGTGTTATGTGTGTGTGTGTGTGTGTGTGTGTGTGTGTGTGTGTTCTTACTCATCTTTAGTCCGTGAATTCCTTCAATGTGGGGAAAATGTAGCTCAAGGTTTTTGTTAGTTTACAAATAAACAAAAAAAAAGTTCCATCTTGTTTTGCTTTTCTATAAAATGTTAAATGTGACATTAATAATCGGGAAGTAAGCTTGGACTGTTTTGACTTTATTGTTTTTAAATAAAACACTTGCACACAGCTTTTTTCCTCCATTTTTTTTTTGGAGCGCCTTGAGTAACACATTGACATAGCAACAGAGCACCACTAAGTGGCAGTACAATCACATCTGACATTTTTTAAATTATTATCCAACAGCAAGAATATGGAGCTTAACTTCCTCTACAGGACACTACGTTCATAAATAAGTTAAGTATTTCAACATTGACCAGTCACTCTTCACCAAACTGACACTCACACGTGATGTAAGAGATCACATTGCCAAAAACTGAGATTAAGCTGATTATGGCCAACCGAATGGGGCATAATTATACATAATGTTACATGTTAAAAAGGCTCATAGTGTTGAGGGACATGTCTATCAGGTATCAAATGGCATACGTACATTTCCCACAACTCACAGCTGAAGTACATGTCTCAGCAGACAGTGTGGTAAAGTTTTCAGTGATTTGCAGTGTTTTGTCTTCAATCCAGTATTTTACACGTATCCCAGTAAGGATCAGCTTGTCAATTCTGGCAGTAGGAGTAAAACAGTCTACAGTAGCAACTTTAAAAACAGGAGAGATCGTGAGGAGGAGAAGGGTGCTGGTTTGGTGGTGAGATATGATCTCCTTTGTACATAAAAAAAACATACAATATCTGTCTTTGGCTCAAATTAACACAACAAAGAATAGTAGAGCAACATACACGAGCCGGTATCCTCACAGCCTCTTGGCAAAAAGGTGGAATAACTCTGACATGATTTTCAGAGAAAATAAAACACATCCAAGCATGTCACTAACTGGAAAAAAAAACAACAAAAAAAAACACTGACGCACCCACATACACACTCCCACATATTTTAAATCAGGACTGAGAAAAACAAATAAAATTCATACAGCGACAAAATTGCTGTGACAATATTCATACTTAATTCAAAAAAGAACAACTCCCATTGAATGACTGTAAAAATTAGACGTTGAGTCAAATCAGCTACTGGAGGAATGATGCATTTTAACAAAAATGGCAGCTCCTTGTAGTTAACAGACTTTTACTTTGAAATGATCAAAAATAAAATCATAGATGGCCTCCCAAACTTGAGCCATTTGAGAATTTGTTGGAGGACCTTAAGAGAGAGAGAGAGGAAGAAACACTGATGTGGATTTGTGAAAAAAAAAAAAAAAAAAAAAAACTAAATAAAGTGCTTCCGTTAAAACAAACATCCTCTGTCTGAGGTATCAAAGAAAAATGAAAAATCACATCAAATTACACAACTCTACACCATCACACTGTGCACTGAAGACAAGCTATTTACAGTTTGTAGTGTATATCCACACACTCTATTCACCCACACAGGTACGTTTGTGTCATTGTCAAGCCTTATCCAAAGATGAAGACAGATTGCGAAAGCCGTCGTCACATCTCCTGTGTTACTCCCCAGAGGGCTGACTTTGCCAGGTAAGATGCAGTTAGTGTTGCCAGTATTCTTGTGCCAAAAACACGAGTTCCCAGTAACTGTCCAGCCTGCTGTTTCCTCTCTACATGAGAGAGGAGTCAGTGCTCAGTATCAGTGCTCAACAAAAAACTCCCCAAACTCTCTCTCCAGTGCACACACATACACAAACTTCCCTCTCCTCTTACAACGCCACGCTCAGAACACACAGCAGGAGCAGAGCCAGCCGTTTGATGGGTTGAGAATCAGAGTTTAAGGTGGAGGTGGCTGAGCCGCGGGGGTAGATCCTCCATCTATCCCGGTGAGGGTGGAGACTCTCCATGTCCTTCTGGGCGCTGTACGCCGCCACTGTGAAGTTAGCATCCCCGGTGGTGAGGAGATCAAACACACAGGAGTGGAAGTAAATGTCCTGCACCTCCAGCTGCTCCCTGCAGCGTTCCTTCGCCCCGTCCACACTGAAAACCTGCGTAGCACCGTAGGGGGATGCTTGTGTCTGTGAGGAATAGCTGGGCCGGCGCAGCTGCTGGTGCTGCAAGCCGAGCGCAGGAGGGGAGAGGGGCAGAGGGAGATGCCCTGCCTGGTCGATGCGTTCTGCACCGGGGCAGCCGTTCAGACAGAGCTGCAGGTCCTGGGTGGCATCGTAGGCCTGAGCCAGATCCTCTGGGATCCGCACTGCCATGGTCAGGTAGCGTCCCAGCTGCCGGACGATTACAGTTACACCAATGTAGCCAGCGTGCAGCTCCACGTGGTGCCCCGGGCTGCGCTCAGAGATCCACAGAGCACGGACCTTCCCAGTTGCACCTTCTGCACCAGCAGAAATGTGGATGGGGTCTCCGCTGCTCACGGTTCCATCATCAAAGGCAGCGGGGAGGTTGTCTGTGACGGCCTGGTAGACCCTCTGGTCTGTACAACCCTCATAGGGCTTGAAGATGATGGTGATCTATAGAGAGGAAGAGAGACAGACATCAGGTAAGTTAGAGATATTTAAGTTTAAAGTGTGTTCAATAAATCACAATGATTGATATAAAGTTCACAGTTACAAAGTCAATTCATTAGATAAAGGACAAACACAACTTTCATCAAGGAGCTGAAACAATAAGTAGATTAAATGTAGAGCTGCAAACATGATTCCGTTAATCGATTAGTTCATTGAAAGAAAATGAATTGGTAAACTATTTTCTGCTTATCAAGCATGAGGATTTGCTACTTCTGTTTCTCATACAATCAATGAAATTAAATATATTTGTTGGACATTCACTCTCATGAGATGCAGCCCTAATTATTGCATAGTTGATCAACATAAACGAATCAGCAACTACTTTGATAACCAATTTATTATTTAAATTAATATTTTTATTGAGTATCTTTTGGTTGGACAAAATTGAAAACTGCGCCTTCACTATGTTTTGACATTTTAAATAATTAATCAAGAAAATTAATTATCAGATTAATTGAAAAAGAAAATTATCAATGCCTGCAGTCCTGGAGGTAAAAAGGTCTCTCTCTCTCTCTCTCATGCATCTCTCTCTCTCTCTCTCTGTTACACACACACATACACATGCACACACAGACACACAAACACACACATGCATTTACAAATATTAACACTCACCCATTACACAGGTTATTGACTCTCATCAAACTACATTTGAGAAATGACTAAATGACTTTTTAACAAGTTGTAATTTGACACAGCTATGCAAACATGCTGACACATGCACACACACGCACACACGCGCACACACACACACACACACACACACACATAAAACACACACTCAATAGTGAGTGGAGGCAGTGGTGGATACAGGGTGTGGTGTGAGCATTACGGTTAGCACTAGCATCATAGTTCCGGTGAATGGCTGCTTTGTTCACATGACAGCCATGAGGAATGAGGCCTGGCAGGCCATTAAGCCTGGAGGGCTGTTAATGTGTGTGAATATGTGTGTGTGTGTGTGTGTGAGAGAGTGTGTGTGTCCCTAATAATCGTGACTAATAACTTGCCCCACCTCTGACACAAGGTCAAACCTTCAGCTCCGCAGTGTAGCAACCCTATTTGCTTAGTGTGTGTGTGTGTGTGTGTGTGTGTGTGTGTGTGTGTTTCTGTCAACGTGTGCATGACTAAGTGTATGCATGGGTGTGTATGTGTTTTAATAATTAAAACTATCGACTAAGCTAGAGAGGGCAGATCATCGGGGGAAATATCAACATAGCTTCTTTAACACCACAAAGATCACCTTGTGTGGCTCGCCATCCATTTAGTGGTGCATGTGTGTGTCTGTCAGTGTCTTTTTGTCATAAAGGGATAAGGACCCTTAACACACAGTGCTTTAAGCTGAGTGCAAGGAGTGCCACTTATGAGACACACACACACACATAAATACTTGCAAACACACACATGACTAAACAGTGGGTCCTTTCACACATCTCATTCCATGTTATTAGAGGTCAGGCTATATGCAGCCATTAACCACGTTAGGTTTCCAACACTGCTTCAGTCACAAGAGATAGTCACAAGATCGGGCTGTTTGCCTCACACTTTTCGAGTTTGAGGGAGCGAGGGACAGAAAGAGAGAAGAAAGCAGAGCAGGGAGAGCAAGCGTGTTTTCTAGCCTCCCATTGATAAGACTTCTTACTCTGAGGAACAGAAAAGCAACTTAGAGGTCATTATAGAAAATATTTATCTCGCTAACTAACCAAATAAACTAGATTACACCAGCTGCTCTCACTTAGGAAACTCTTTCATTCTTAATAACAACAAATTACACCCTAAAAGCCTATTTCTCTCTGCTTTCCCCTTTACAAAAGTTCTCTTCTCACCTTATTGGTTGCCGTGGCACTGGAGCCAGGTACCACAGGAACATTCGTGACCTGTACCGACAGATAGTTATTATCGATGAGTGGCCACGCCCCCTCCACCTTGCAAGTCTGGAAGCTGTCCTTAAACGTCCTCAGGTGTGGGTCCCCGAACAGCCCGCAGAACAGGTAGACAGGCCGAGAGTGGTCGTGGCCGTGGGAGTGTGCGTGTGCATGCACGTGGGAGTGTGCGTGTGAGTGCTGGGTGCGACTGTGGTAGTTGCAGGGCTCGTGTTGGACCTCAGGGTGCGTGGAGGACGTGGGCCCGTCTCTGGAGCAATTCCTCTGGCTCATGAGATCGGAGATGCCCAGCACAGCCGAGTGGAAGACAAGGTTCCCCCGGCAGGACTTGGCTGTCCTCTGGGTACAGGCCGAGTACGCACGTAAAGCCTTGCAAAACTCAGTGTGAAAGCCATCCACGGCCGGCGTCAGGTGGGAGGTCAGAGAGACGAAGTCAGTGGTGCACTTTTGGATACGGCACTGAGGGGTGGCCACCTGGCACTGACCTGGAGAGGACAGAGAGCAGAAGTATTGATAGCCAAATTAGTTAATAACAGGAACAGTCATAGAAATAGAGGAGCAGCTACAACAAAAGTGTATCACATAGTATGATAATGTGGGTATGTACCACACTGAGGGCTGGATTTAACTAGAAATGGAGAGCTCATGTGCACACAGAAGGCAACTAAGGTTACTGTGAACTTAAACACACAATGCTACCGGTCTGTTACAATCCAACCTAATAAAATTGGAAAAAAAGAACCGTCCGCTGATGAATCAGTAGTGCCGCTTTGTGAGTGTAATAAGGCTGGAGTGTAATAAACCAAAGAGCAGCCAGAGAGAAAAGATAAAGAACATTTTCCCACAAGGAGAGAGATAAAACTGCTTATATAGCCAGTGAGCACATAACACATACAGTATTATGTTCCGAGAGAGCAAGACACTACAAGATGTGCTATGTACACAAACACGCTGCCATGACTTTGTGAAGCTTATAATGCTCCATCTAGTATGTTGAGTCAGAAAGGTGTTGATTGGTCATTTTCGAGAGTGTTGTATTTGTGATCCTGAGCCAGTTTAGCAAGTCAAATACATGATCAGAAATGTACCTTGATAAGATATAGTGTCAAGGTTTCTTTAGTCGCTTTAAGTTTGTTTTAGGCTGAAGTAAGGAAATGTATCACAAAGACTGATTATTCTGTCCCCGTATACAGACCTGGAACACATTTCTTGGTCCGAAATTGTCCCTGATGTTTTATCTGTTGCTATATTTCTGTATGTAACAAGGGTCAAACCAGCCTTTTATATCATAGATCATCAGAGAGAGAGGGAGTTAGAGGGAGAGAGAGATTAGAGACCAGACCTAATGCATCAGTCACAGCGTGCTACTATTAGATTAGGCCAGAGAGAGGCTCTGCAGTGTATGGGCAGCTGCACAGACACACACACACAAATTGCTTTCTTAGAAAGAATGCTACTTATGCTTCCGTTAAACGCACACAGTCAGTGATCTTCAGATGGTGGTATGATCTCCTAATGCCCAAGCAAAAGCAGAAAGTGCATGGTTTTTACTGAAATCAAAAGATTTCCTTTATGTCACACCAGCACTTCAAAACCACTGACGCATCCACACACAAGCAAACGGCACATTCCAGCTCTTCTTTGTACATTTATTTGATTTGGGGGCATGACGGAGTCGGGCGCCACCATTTGGGGGCAGTAGTGCTCTGAATTTTAGAAATGAAGGTGCAGGTACGGACCCCCACTCACACCACGCTTTAGAATCTCTCTCCTGTCTGTTAAATACTGACACCAACCCACAGACACACACACATGCACAGGCTGCCGTCCATGCCAACCACCACGGTACAGACGGTCTGAGCACTGAGGACACATTGTGTCTTTGACTGGCGCACCAACAGCTTCCTTCTTTTCCTCCTATCTGCCCCGCAGTACCTAAATACCGCTCCCAATCTAATCAGAGTGGGTTTATTCTCTTTCGGAGGGGTATCAGAATCATGAGCTGCTCTAAAAACACACAAAAGCAGTCATTCACTGACATTTTCCCAGCAGGGTGACGTCGCAGAGAAGACAGTTGACACTGTAACTGAAGGACTCGGGTTCAAACCGCTGACTTAAATAAAGGTTGAAGCCTCTCTGATGACAAGCATCTGCTGAAGTTTCACACCAGCTGACCCTGCAATCTTGCCTCCCTGTGTACGCATCAAGCAAAAAAAAAAAATGTGAGTAGTTTCATAAGGCGAATTTTCATATTTTTTGTTATTCCAGTGATCTCGCTCTTGTGAAGCCGTCCTCCTAAGCGTCCTTGCTAAGCAAGCATAGCACTTTCCAAATCAAATCCAAACCTTGCATATAAATAAGACATTTGTGGTAAGATGAGTCAAGGAGAGGAATACTGAATTGACTTGAAAATATTGTTAGGAAGAGAATAAAGAAATCCTCCTGTGAGGAGCTGGTGCAGGAAAGCCATTCAACACATCCAGAGCCTGGTTTGTTTCACCCCCTGGGGTGAGTATCTAATATAGACACAATAAATAAAAAAAAGCCAGCAATGCCCACACCACTCCTTCCATGTCCTACCATAATATTAACTCATCTTTTTTTACTCCATCCCCCTCTCCCAGGTCTCATCTCTTCTTTTCTCTCAAGGCTCATCTGTTGTCTGATTTTTTTCCAACTCAAATAATTCCCCTCCATCAGCACTATTCTGATATAAGACTATTCTATTCTGTTGTTTTTTTGTTTTTTTTTTAGCCCTCAGCCCTTTCAGTCGTATTCCCTGGCCGGTCTCTCTCCTCCACATCCTGAGGCACCCACTCCACCATCAGACAGAGGTCAGAAGATCCACCAGCTGAATCTCTCCGGCTCAGTTTAGCGATTCTTTGTCTCCCTATCCGACACCCTCCAACTTCTCTGATCTCCGGAGATCAGAGAAGGATCTACTGGGATCATCTCTCAACCGAGGGAATGGCTTGTGAAGTGCTTATTGATCACCTTGTTGCGTGCACTCTCTCTCTCTCACACACACACACACACTGAGCTCAAATCACACAAACATCCCTCCAAGCTTAGAGGTACAAAGCTTTACAGGAGCTCACTCCAGCATGCACTCTTTCTTTCTCTCGACCAGACACTCAGGAGTGCGAACAATCGTCAACAACGCAGACATTCCTGCCTCCCTGTCTAAACAGACACATGGAGATGACGGCTGGAGTGACAATGAAATATGTCTAAATGCCTTGAAATGCACAACTTATAAACAAATAAAACAACTGACTAAATAACACACATTCTTTCCAGGTGACGCACGTGTAGCAGAAGGTGCCAAGAGGGTCTTTAATGCGAAGCGGGTCTCTCTGTTCCCACCAGGCTTCGTGCACGAGGCGGTTCTGTCCCGCTGCCTGAGCCGTGTTAAACTAATTACTGGAGGTGTGACTGCTCAACAGACAGCCGCCACAACAGACGACCCCCTGCACACACAGCAACACACACAGGCTTGGCCCCAAAAAAAAAAAAAAAAAAAGCTGGTTTCTGGAAAAAGGACATTATACTGCATTTTGCACTGTATGAAAAAATGCATCTGTGGTGATGAATTTAAAACCAACAAACAATGTGGTAAATAAGAGGTAAGTAAAGTGTGGCTTCTGTAGCCACAGAGAAGGAGTCATATTATGTTTTAGTGTCAGTCACCCTTATAATCACCTTATTAACTTTTGGCTTTCAGTGAACACACTCTTCTTTTGTTCGATTCTTTGTTATTTTTCTTCCGTCCAGCATGTGGCTTAGATTGGGATGTGTGAGTTTCTGTGTTTGGTGATTATTAGAAGGTGAACAAATTCAAACACAGTGCTGTTCAGAAAAGCAACAGTATCACTTTGATGCATTTTATTCATTTGTATCATTCAACTGAACATAAACTGTATTCCACAATAGGTTTAGTCCCATTTACAACAGTACAGCCCTGATCCTAACTTTCTATGAGCATATTTACACTGGAATAGATCCTGTTTGTGTCGATATTATTCTGGGTAAATCTGTAATCTGTTATATATGGGCATGAGGAGAGATAGTCACCCTCTCTTCCCTTCTCCTCCCCTCCTCCATGAGCCATTAAGGGGCAGACAGGAGAATGACGGCCCAGGAGAGAGGAGGAGAAACTCGATCCGTGCTCAGACTGCTGCACTGCCGCTGGAGAGAGAGCCATTGTCAGGCAGCACTGGGCCCAACACAAGGAATGTGCAATGATTACAAACGCTTAATAACTAATAAAGTATCTCTGATCGCGACTAAATGCAGCAGAGTGAAAATAAACGCTGTTACTGTGGATGTAGTTTGTGCAGCGCACAGCAATTAGTGCGAAATTAGATAACAAAGTGCGTGAAATTATAGATCAGTTGCGGTCACGACCGAGAGACACACTAGTTGTTGCCGTGTTGGAGTGTAGTTAGTTACCTATTTGAGCACCGCAGCAGAGAGCGATGATCACCAGCAGCAGTGGCCGGAAGCGGCGCACCAGAGACGGGGAGGCGAGGCGCTCAGCCCCGCGGAAACAGCATCCGGCTCTCCCCATCCCCGTCCATGCAGGGCCAGGAGGGGAGAGTGGACGGTCCT
Source organism: Bovichtus diacanthus (assembly GCA_943590825.1). NCBI lineage: Eukaryota > Metazoa > Chordata > Actinopteri > Perciformes > Bovichtidae > Bovichtus > Bovichtus diacanthus. The sequence goes on along the minus strand of CALSBV010010907.1, from coordinate 1,833,082 downwards.
CCAAAAGGCGAGGAGGGGTGGTGTCCAGGCCTTCTCACTTCTTCTTCCTCTTCTTCTTCTTTTTCTTCTTCTTCTTTTTCTTCTCCTTCTTCTTCTTCTTCTTCTTCCTCACTCTTCTCTCCTTCCTCTCCTCCTCGGGTGCGCAGGAGCATTAAAACACAGCTGCTCCGCGGAATGCAGGGCGGAGGGGGTCGAAAGGCAAAGAGAGGAGGAAAACAAAGTGCAAGGAGAAGTCACTCCGACGATACTTCGACTTTTTTTTCCCAGTTCAAACCCAACACCCCCACGTGATTTAAGTGCGCTCCCTCCACGGTCGGACTTTCGCCTTGATTGTGATCACTCTGCGCTCTCCTCTCTCGTCCCAAACAGGCACAATCACATCTCTCTTCCTCACCAGGCCGGGGTTTCTCCTCCACTCCTCCCCTTTCACTTTCTCCTCCTCCTCCTGTGGCCCTCCATCAAATCAATAGAGAATCAACCAAACCCTGCTGGCGGAAAACCCGCCTACCAGGACTCTCACTCTCTCACACACGTTTAGAGAGAGAGAGAGAAAGCGAGCAGTCTACAAAATAATGAAGAGGCCGGAGATAAAAGTTGTAAAACGATAGTAAGATGCCATTAAATCACTGTGTATACCGAAGAGAATAATGGGTTTCTTATGTAGGCTAATGCTACTGTGCTGTCAAGGAATTATATTTGGACAAGTGAAGACTGATCAACACAAACCAGAGCTTCTGAGATTTGACCTTTTAAAAAATAAATCTGTGTTCGCTTTTTCTTATGTTTTCTTTCCTACTCAATGCTTATAGTAACAGCCCACTAATAATAATAATAATAATAATAATAACATTAAAAATAATAATCCCTCCACCTGAACAACGAAAGAAAACATAATATGTAGTTGCCTGAGAAAGAAGTTGCTACAGAATAAAGGGTGTGGTAGATATGTTAATTACTTTTGTAAGCTATAATAGTTGTTATATTGGCCTAGCCTACATTCCTAGAGATAAATAACACACACTGTCATGGATGTGTTCCTTGTGAAAACGTTTTTTTTTTATAGAGAAATAAAATAAAGAATATCTGCATCATCCAAGACACAATAATCATGTCCAGATCAGCATGCATGATTTATTTTAATTTTTGTGATAACATGTAATGCATTGTAAATATATATAAATATGAAAGTGTTTTCTGCAAAAACAAGCCACACAAACTTCATTATATCTTGGTGTTTCAGTGTAAATCAAACTCCTTGTTTTGTATGTATTTCATGCATGCACAGAAGGGGCGTCAGTGGCTCAGTCCGTAGGGACTTGGCTTGGGAAAGTCTAAATGTCACTGTGTGTTCTGTGCTGTGTACATGTGTGTGACCATTGAAAGAAGATTACAAATCCTTCATTTCCATTTCCACATTTTGATCTTGAAATTATCACAAAGAAAACGTTTTCAAACCAAAATAATAGTATAATATGAAGAGTTCATGATGGCTTGCAACTTTTCATACTTGTCATAACTGTGAATGCAGGACGAGATTTCCTCACTGCTATGATTTAAATCTGCTTCATCAATTTCTCTGCTTTGTGTTAAATGCTATTAATTGACGGGTATACCCTACAGAGTGGCTAGTTTGAGTGCTTAGTTTGTTTTCTTTTTAAACCCTCTAGGACTTAAACCTCACACTTTATTCCAAACAATTATGTTACAATTGAGTACTAACCTTCCCTCTTTGGATTTTGTAAAGATACGTTTGCATCTCTGCTACTTCATTGGCCAAAAGTGCACAAAAGAAAATAGAAACAGAACAGAACACGATGTAAAGAGAGCACCTCTGTGACACAAAACAGTACAGACATAATGACACACGCACACCTTAAACGTTCAAAATGTCATAAATCTATTCAGTCAAAAAAAAACAAAAGTGACAAGACATAGCTATACATGCAAAACCGCCTGTACCTTTGCTATTGCTATTGTTGCCTCCACCTCCAGCTATAATTTATAAATGAATAACTTCACACCCACTTTCTGGAGGCTATTAAAATGCAACTTTTTATTGCAAAGATAAAAAACCTGATCCAAACGCCATTTTTCAACTAAGGGTTACGGAGTTGGACAGGCTTCAAAGAAAGCGCAGAAGAATCTAAAATTTGAGATATTTTTTTAGTGTGCATGTCGATACTGTGTTTGTTCTTCTACTGCTCAGTGTGTATACGTCAAGAGAGTACGTGTGTTGAAGGTCTGCATGTGTTTGTGCAGAGCTGTATTACCCTGCTGCCTGCTGCCTTCTGCCAGACTGTGCCACCCTGGTTTAATTTGTTTGCATGTGTACAGTATGTGCATATGTGTGAATATATGTGTGTGTGTGAGTCAGTGTGTGTCTCCATGACCGTGACTGCTATGCAGCAAACAGAGCTTCTCTGTGGCTGATATTTTATGTGCTGTGTGTCATAGCCGGATAGTTTCACTCTAACATGACTCAATTACAGTATGTACACTCACATCCCTGCCGGCCATAAGTTTGGTCATGGTCGCTCGTTCCCCACTGATTGTGTCAGTAAAATAAACACATACAGTCACTATAAAGCTCATGAGGATTTGAAAGTAAGTGTGGCCAGAGGAGATGATGTGTGCAACTCAAACAGGCTCTGATATTAGATTATATTAGCTTCCTGTTTGTGCCAGAAGCCTCTGATCTCACCCATGAGAAAGTGTGTGTGAGTGAGTGAGTGAGTCAAGGAATATTGTCAGATGTTGTACTATAGTGTATGCATGTGTATTTGTACAGTGTGTGCCTTGAGAGTGTGGCTAGAAGAGTTAAACAAACAGACAGGGGACAAATAAAGGAAAAAGCTGAATAAATGTAGAAACAGAACTAACGCTACTTTGTTCTTCTACTTCACTACAATTTAAAGGCAAGTACTGCACTTTTTTGCACATTTATTTGCTATAGTTACGAGTTACTTTCAGATTAACACTATGAACAATGCATCATTTCTTAAGAAACAATGCACTGTTTTAGATTGAATTTGTTTTTAGATGTTATTGCATCAGTTATACTGCCACAATAATTTAGTATATTATAACACTCTGAAAAGAACTATTCTACAAAATGAGTGCTTCATTTATTCTTCCTGTTGATACTATAGTATCCTATACTACACCTTGATTGCAGGGCTATTATTTTGTAATGGAGTAAAAGTTGTACTACTTAAGTAAAATATGTATTAGGAGCACCTTGGTGGCCCAGACGACGATGAACCCCGGTTCAAATATCTTTTCCACCACTGTTATTATTAAAATGTAGTAAATCTCAACCCAATTAAACACCAAAAGCCCCTTTCACACACGAAACCCTGCAACCCTGAAATGATCTCGTCATTACCCAGAAGAGCTGTATGTGAGAACGCAAATGTCTGAATCATTCGGACCGGATATCAAACGGACTTATAATAAATAATACTTAATACTTAATAAAAAGGTGTCATTTACAGGAAGAGACGACCAGTTTCGTGAATTTCTGTCTGTAAGGGCCGACGGACAAAGTCAAGAAGAAGCAAGTGACTTAGTTTTTTATGACCAGTTTACACACAGGCAACGTTACGTGTAATCTGCGCCATGCCGTGCCTCCTCGCATAAAGCAAACTATTTAGGCAAGTATAAGTATTTCCAGAAAGTGAGAAGTCTTCTGACACGGACAATCTCCTGTTTTGTGCTACATGTGTGAAAGAGAATCTCCGGACGATGTGCGGACCTGAGTCAATGGATATTGTCTAGAGTTTAAATGAGAGATTTTGGACAAACGTGTTAAACAGTGTCTCTACCATCATCATCAAAACCCCAGTTGAGGGAATATGTTTTAGAAAATAGTGTTCCAGCAGAGCTCCACAGATGAATAAAGCTTTTCTGGTGGCTCATGGTAGCCCAACACATTCCTCAGATATTTTAGTTTGTTTTTTCTCTTAATTTGCTCCACAGCTGTGCATCCTGTTCATCAAATATTGGGACAATAATTGAAAAAGCAGTGTTTTTGATCGTTAAAAGTGCCTGTCTGACCGACCTGCCAGCTCTCTGCAGGATGATGAACACTAGGTGAACGTTTCATTTATGCTAACACTCCGAACACAGATTGGTTAATTCAATTACATGAGTGCATATGGTGCTATTCATCATGACTAATTTCATATTTCATTCTAATCACACATCCGCCTACATGGACACACAAAAGCATAGATAACATATGACCCTATTCATGGAATTTAATTCTATATTTCATACTAATTCATTTAATCAATTACACCACAGCTGAGACCTGGGAGCAGAGAACGCTGAAGCTAACTCAGCCCCCTCCAAACACACGCACGCACGCGCACACACACACGCACACACAGGCACGCACGCACACACGCATGCACACACACACCTCTACAGAGCTGCTCTGCCTAGTCTCACATGCATTCGCACACTGCGCCTCAGGCACAAAGACAGTCTGTCTCTGAACGTCCAGCTTGTCTTCACCTCCACACCTCTGCCTCCCTTCTCCACTTCTACCTCTCTCCACCTCCCCCTCACTTCAACTCCAAACAGCCCGTCATTCAACGAATGGCTCTTGCAACTCCATGCACACCTGTGTATGCAAGTATGAGTGTGTGTGCGTCAGAGTGTGTAAGTGTTGAGAGTTGTGCATTGTTGCAAACATGTCAAAGGCCGCGCTTCTAGGAAAGGTATGATGTTGGAATAAATCTATACTTATCTGTCAGGGTATTACAGCTCTGCAACATTGTGTTACTATTGTATCATGAAATAACAGCTACAAAATCATTTCGATGCTACACTGCCATGTAACAGTGAGACTGGAGAATGCTCAGCCCCGCTCGTGCTTCAAACAGCTGTTATTGCAGTAACTTGGTGAGCGGGTTTCATATTCTCTCAGGAGAAGGGGAAAAGGCTTCATGGCAATAAGATGATTTTGGTGAAACTGGATAATATTTTATAGAAAAAAATCTTTTCTGGTTTTCCCTGTGATGTCCTCTGGCTGCTTTACCTTAACTCTTGGTGATTTAGCTGGGAGCTCGGCTGGGATAGCAAAGTCGTCATTTTCAGTTTTTTGTAAGTAATTTAAGTAATGTTATCATAAAAAATGCATGTGTAACGTTACAACTGTCCATATTTACGACAGTGGTGTATAAGTGAATTGAACTCTGAGACTGTAGCGGCGCTAACTCGCAAAAATACAGAATCTTACACTATGTTGCTCTCAGTAAAAGTAAATAAGTATTAATAAGTAAACACAAATTAGAAGTACTGTACAACTTGTCCATTTCATAGTGTTAATTATGTATTATATGATTGGATTATCATTGTTGATGTATTCATTTGTAAGATTAGAGGTCATTCAAATGAACTGAGTGCATTTGGAAACAAGTAAAGTGCATAGCAGCTCTAGAATTATGATAAATCAAACTTCATTTTAGAGAATACTTGAAATAAATTCATTTGCATTTAAAACTAGCTACGACTTTCTCACTCTGGAACAACAAACGCATCAACATTTCAAAGGGGATTATATATTGTATGAAAAATGTAATTGGTAAGTAACTTGTAACTACAGCTATTAAAAAGGGACTAAACAATATTCCCTTCTGAAACTGCAGTGGAGTGGAACTATAAAGTAGCATGACATTGAAAATATACAGTTCTTGAGTAAATGTACTGAGTTACATCCCACCACTGCACACATCCAGTTCTTCTCTCACTGCCACCACAACACACACATACACACCATTCCTGACTCACAGATGGGTGGTAAAGGTAAGCGGGGACTGTGTGTGTGTGTGTGTGTTGATATTCATGATGTGAGACGATAACATAAAAGATAAAATCCAGGTATCAAAGCCACTTGTAATGTGAGTGGAAACCCAATCCCATAATAGCCTGTTTGATAGCTGTTTCACGACCCGGCCAAACTCATGTTGTGTTTCACTTGAGTTGGCCTTATCAGACCTCCTGTGTCTGCACATTCCCTTCACTCTTACAAAAAGAAGAGACTGAGGCTGCTTTCAGGTGCGTCTAAAGCAAAAAGTGTCAGAGTGGGAAAGCAAGATCTTCTCAGGGTCAGTTTATCTTTTGAAATGCTAAAGAGGAAATGTAGCGTCGTCAGAGAGCTCAGATTAGTGCGAGAGGGCTTCAGAGGGAGATTATCACATTGATCCTTCTCTCCTTACACTCTCGGCCCCCTTCTCCTTTTCCTCAGAGCAGCCCGCTGATGTGCATTGATTGACTGGTACTCACGTAAAAGGCAAAATACTATGATGACACAACAGTTAAAAAAAGAAACGGAGGACAGAAAGTAGAACACGTAACCATGACGGTGCTCTTTTCTCATCATGTGCGCCTCTTCTTCAGAAAACCTCACAAAACCTTTATTCGTCCCACAGTGGGGACATTTACATTTTACACCTCATTTTACACTTCATACAAATTCACTTCCTCTTCTTACCACCAGCATTAGTGACGAAGAGAATAAGTGCGTTCACTCAAGTACTGTACGTGAGTACAATTTTGAGGTACTTGTAAAAAGACGCTAGGTTGTACTTCTTCTTCTAGGGAAATGTGTACTTTCTACTCCACTACATTTATTTGACAGCTATAATCACTTGTTACCTCAAAGATTAGGTGATGTATTTTTATGTTGTACTATCAGCCCTTTTACTTGAGAAAAGGATTTGAATGTCAGGGACACTTTCCTGTGGTAGAACTTTAGGTATCGTTCCCTGGGGGGAAAAACACATACTGGTAAAGGGAATTATTTGCCACAAAGGGTGTAACAAGTCAAGCTTGAAGACATCTAAAAAAATAAAAAACACGATCCATTTCCCTCTTCATTTTCTACCATTTCTTCATCGTCTCTTACCCTCTCCCTCTTCATTTCCCTCATCTATCATTTCATCTTTTGTGTAAAAACATCTGACGCTTACACAGCTGCATTAGACAGCGCTGTGACAACGAAGCCTCTGTTTTCTCTGGGCAAACACACACACGCACACACAGAGCAGTGAAAAGGAAACAGCTGAAGGATGTAATAGGGGCAGATGAGGATCATGGGGTTGCAGTTTGGTTTGGGTCAGGGTGAATGTTTGGCAGCTGTGAGACAAAGATGTGCTATTAAAACGGCTCCATTCTGCCTCCAGCTAACTCTGCAGTGAAACTTGTTTTGTCAGTCAATTTGCCAGATAACGTCGAGTTAAATAAGCAGAAGCCTTGTGATAAGATGCGTCTTTTTGTGTATAAATGAGTGCGTCACTTCCAAAAAACTGAAACCTTTTCAAGCCTGTACAACTGAACATGGTGTGATCATTTGATATTGTTCATCCAGTTTGAGGCTAATTTCCATGCATCTACTTTGATCACATTACTCACGCACACATCTCCCTTTCTCTGTCTCACCACACACAAGCAGATTACTTTGTTAATGTGCTGTGTTTTCCACACATGTGAACACATTACACACACACACACACACACACACACGCACATACACACACACACACACACACACACACACACACACACACACACACACTGAAGCTTCACAGATATTCTTGAGGCTACAGATGGTCAGTGGCATCTCCTGCTGGGACATCCACATCCTCCAGTGGAAAAATCACAAAATCCCTCAACACACACACACACACACACACACACGCACGCACACACACACACACACACACACACACACACAGAAAAGGTATGGGCATCTATAAATCACTCACACTCCAGAGCCATATGCTCATACCTGTCTGTGAGGAGGAAGCCCAAACACAGGTGAGACTCTCACATTCCATCAGCCCACAACCTGACAGGTATACAGATGAGGCAGAGAGAGAGAGAGAGAGAGAGAGAGAGAGAGAGAGAAACACTAGGTTTTATATTCAAATGTGCACATTTTTCAATTCCATACTGTTACGAATATTAGGAGTTTAATCATCGAGATAAACACTAGAAAGCGCTGATTCTCAGGTCAGGTACTTTTATACCATTGCAGAAGAAAAGGACGCAACAAAATGTTGTAATTAAAAGGGAGACAGCCAAACATCAAACGGTGGTGGGGAAAGGAGAAAACGCGATGGAAGTAAGGTATTTATGTTGTTTCGTGCACTTTTGAGGAATTTTGCTGCACAAAGATCTGACGTTTTTTTTGTTGCAATATTTAGAGTTTGTTTGTTGTTTCTTTGTGCGCAAACTAATAATACGGCTAAAACAGGTGGATAGAAACGCACCTATTGAGAGAGACAGAGTGACGGATAGAGAGAGAATGAGCTCACCATCCCTCTCTCTCTCTCCTACATCCAGCTGTGAGTGCCTTCCCCTCGTCTCCTCCCCCTCTCCTCCCCTCTCTTCCCCTTGGGATAGAGTGCTCACAGAGTGGCAGATGGGTGGAATGCATAATACATAGACTATTTGGGGGGCTGGGAGAGAGAGAGAGAGTGTGTGTGTATGTGTGTGTGCGTGTGTAGTCAGTCCACGGGGAGTAGGCTGTGGAGTCATTATAGATCTAATGGTTGTGTTTTAGACGCTGCGCCGTGCCAATCTCATTTGAAGTGCAAAAGCCAAATGAGTGTGAAGCGTTTCATTACTCATGCTCTGTATGTGCACGTCCCCCCCACCCCAGTTCATGCAAGGCAACAGATCAGTGATGCAGTCACAACTTTCTAACTGACATGTGAGATAGGTGTATGTGTGTGTGTGTGTGTGTGTGTGTGCGTGTGTATTTTGAAGGACGTTTAAGGTGGATGCTGAATCTTTTGTTCTCCACAGTTGTGGTTCTTCTGCCTTCTTGCTCATGTAGACCGACTTTATTTCCCTAATTGCTGTGATTACAGCAAGATGAGTCCTATGTATCATAATGTTGTGTAATTAGCACTAAATTGTGAACTAACAAGGCCTCCTCAAGCATAGGTAATGGATTGTGGATAGACAAGCTGAGCTGAGGCATGACTAATAAAGCATGGGTAAGTCTAATTAAAGTTCCCCACTGGAAGGAGGTTCCTTCTCACACACAGCTGAAGTTAGAGAAACAAAGCATCAGTCGGCACTGTTGTGATAGAAGTCCATCTAATCCACATCATGAAGAACAGCAAGGTCTCTCTCGGACCATTTACTTCCTTGGGAGGTAATGGGGATATGTAAGATGTGTACCGCGAACAGATAAAGGAGGCTTGTTAGCTGATGGAGGCGAAACCCACCGCACTGAGAGAATCAGCATCGGTTTAGGCGGACAAACAGCGAGGGGGGAAGAGCGGGAGTGAAGAAAACAAGAGGGAGAAAACAGAGGGAGAGAACAATGAAGACAAGACAGAACAAGAGAGAGCTGGCAGGTAGTGGTTCTCTGGAGATTCATTAGGCTTGTCAGAAATGCTGGCTGTGAATATGCTTGCACAGCAAGCTCCTCGGTGGGCACACACAAACATACACAAACACACCAACACAGGTTGCCGCAGGTGTATAGAGCTCTCGTCTGCTGACAGGTAGGGATGAAAGCGCGATAGGGAAAGTGGGATTTGGATTCACACTGTGAGGACAGCAGGCTGCGTGTCTCCAAATGGCTGCTGCGGGAATTAACATATCCTGACTGGCATTAAGTCCTGGGCTGTGTGGCACACAGCACCTCAAGTGATGAGTGAAAAATTTATTTTGTGAAAATGTGACTGCAAGAACTTGATTCAGTTTTAAATTCCAATGAGTTTTGGGGGAATGTAAACACAGGAGCCTAGCTGTCTAGTGCTAAGAAACAATCTTCCCTGTGACAGTTTGTGCTTTGACATCTCAACATGTACACTGGTTTAACTGGACAAGTACTCGTGTAAATGTACAGAAGATATGTGTGCTGCTGCTTCTTGAAGAAAAATCAGTGCTGAGTTTGTCAAGTTATCTGGTTAAATAGGGCTTAAAATACTGCTGAGCGAGTGTGTAATGAACTGAAACAGTTGGCAGCACAATATATCAAAAGTAAGCCGCTTGAACAGGAACAAGAACGTACATAAGAGACTCTTCCTGTCGTCTCCTGTCTTTCTCTCTGAGAATAAATCAATGAGTGTATTATCATTGTTTGTTTAAGGTGAAATGCTGCGGATGAAAAATGACTAACAGATGACGAAATGACCTGAAATGTGTGATGCAATCTGTGCAAGTGGAAGAGTCCTTTGTGTGTATGCGTGCATGATCGCATGCATATGCATGTTCGTCTTGGCACAGGAGCGCTGTGTGTCTGGGCTTTGGGCAGTGTGTAAATCCCAGCGTTTAGGTGGAAGAGAGAATCACTGTCTGATTCCCCAGCTGTTCCCGCAGCCGTTTCTCTGCCTCGACAGCCTGATCGCTCACAAAGAAATGTTTACTGTACACGCACACACACACACACACACACACACACACACACACACACACACACACAGACTCTCAAGTCAAGCATGCAGACAAATGCACATGTAGACCTGTCTGACACTGAATAGAGATTTGTCTTTGCAGACAAGTGTCCAGTGCCAGCCCTCAGATGCAGCCTCTCATCATACCGAGGACTTCAGTGGGAGATGGAGAGAAACTCCACACCAGCAGCTGGAAGCTAGATGACTGTTCCATGTGTTCATGTCTCACTGGAGATCCATAAAAGCCTGACCGACACAGCCTGGGACCCATCCTGTGTGTGTGTGTTTGAAAAAAGAGAGAAAGACAGAACCAGAGAACCGCCTGTATGTATTCAGTTCCAGGAAAGTATTGTATTTCATCTACACACATACTGGCAGTATACACTACATAACATTTTATATCATTTTCATGGCCCCCGTGTCTCACCGCTAGTGGTCACGTAAACATATTCTCTCTCTCTCTCTCTCTCTCGCTCTCTCTCTCTCTCTCTCTCTAGGAAGACTTTTTTTTCAAATACACATTTTGGCTTATTTCACCTCATATTCAGTGGAAATTATCATGCTGGTACACTGCATTTCTTTCTCTCTTTTTTTTCTTCCGGGGGCTCAGCTGTGGCCTCGGGATCATGGGACTATGTTTCCGTGACAACCAGACATCATCACCGAATGCTGACACTAAAATAACAGACTGAATAATTTAGATGGATCCATTTTTAAACAGCATGTCAATTCACTTCACTGGCCACAGACACCCTGCTTGGCACCCTGCAGACTGGCCCACCCAGGCCGGGTGAAGGGTGGGGTGCAGCGTCCAAAACTCATTTAACAAACAATCTGGCTGTTACAGCTAGAAATGTCCCGAGTCGAACAGTCATAGAAATGAAATGAGTTGTATAATCTAGGTCAATATTCCCTCTTGAGATAAAACAAACTCTCAAAATGTTTTTAAATGAATATTTGCATCATAAAAAATGCATTGTGATACAGTAAGATTCGAATCAGAATATGGGAAGACAGGAATTAAATATGTTGGTATATGATTTTATCTACTACAGTACTGAACTGAAAATGCTCGTTTGGTGTTTGTGTCACAGACATGAAAGCGGCCCAGTTTAATGAAAGTAACACACGGCTCCATGACCAAAGCTCAACAGACATCATCCATCAGGACTCATTTTCACGTCTGACTTTCTCATTTAACTCCGTTTAAAAAAAAAGACCACAGAAATTAGCATTGGTGACTGACCATTCATCAGCATGAAGCATTGCTGCAATATGATAATAAGAAGGTTTAATTAATTGAGACAGATTTGTAATGAATTTTTTATCAAGAACTAAAATATGGACCAAGATCTTTTCTATGTTTTATAACAAGCTTGTGGAAAAATATAAGCTCAGGGCTGCAATTCATACAGACGCACAAATACAAAACAGACACATAGGTGATCACACGTCACACACAGTTCCTACTGATGGCTTACTCAGATGGATCCATCAAATATTTGCATGTGTGTTTATCCAGACACATGCGTGTGTGTGTGTGTGTGTGTGTGTGTGTGTGTGTGTGGGTCTGCGTGAGTGGAACTGCTCCTGTTATTTTACAAGCTCCTATTCACGCCCCCACAAAAAACACGCCCAATCACCAGAGGGCTAAACGGAATAACGGAGCAGAGGAGGTAAAGGGCCTTGCAGGTGTCTCCGTGCTCTCTTTGTCTTACTCACTTTGTCTCATTTGAATAGTGTCTCATTATCCTCTCCACCTCTCTCTCTAGTTCTGCCTTCATACAATCGATGAGAACATTTGAAACAATTGTTTTTACAGTCATAAAAACTGAAATACATTTCCACAAAAGCAGAGCCCTGTCTTGAAAGCAAAGGTTTACACATTTGAAAGTTTAGTCAGACCAACAGCGGGTACACTCGTATGGAGAAAAACACTGTTTAATATTTGATTCACATTGCATCTGTGCGAAAACTGCAGTAAGTAAATACAAAATACAGGACAGAGCTATTGCAATTCCATGAGTCCTCATAAGTGTCATGTATCATATCAACAAATTCTATAGTATAAGTATAGTTAAGAGAATATTAACTGAAATTTCCTGTTTCAATTTTACATTTCTAATTGAGAGGATGGTCATAATTTCCATAAACATATCTTCCAGCTCTTTCTTTTTCCCTTTTTTTCACTCTGACATGATATTTTAAATTTGACCTTATTTTGTGTTCTGGGATTTTGGGAGAAGAATCCTCATGACACTCCCTGTCATCCCATCATTCACACACACACACACACACACACACACACACACACACACACCCTCCTCTCACCACACCAACCTTCAGGCAGTGCACCTGGGTACAACTCTTAAACATCCACCCACACACACAGATATACACACATACAAAAGTGTGTGCATAGACACATTTCCCCACACACACACGCACATACATGCACGCACAAGGACAAAAACACACAAACGCACGCTCCAACAGACACACAAACTGTGTGTTTCCAGTCTCCAACAGATTGCGCATCAAACTCGCTATTTGGGCCGAATTTTGCTCCGAACGGCCGTCGTCAGGAGGTCTCCCATTAAGTCTTATAACAGCTCCAATAGTATGACCACCTGGGAAATGACACACACATACATACACACAGTGTGAAAACCACTAAGAGACACACAGCAGGATTGATCTTCCTCAATGGTATTGATTAGCCTACCCCCAACTCAGACCAGAAGACACCAGCTGTGACGAGCCATTTGCTTCCTGAAGGGCTCTGCTTCTTGCATGGAAGATGAAAATAATGACGCTGCGAGCATCTTCTCTTAGAGAAATTCTGCCCGCTGCAAAAGGGCAGAAAGTCCACGGGGAAACAGTTACTGCAGATGAAAGTCGCTCTAGGCCATTTGTTTTAACCCCCGTCCTGATCCTACTGAATGTGTGTGTGTGTGTGTGTGCGTGCGTGTGTGTGTGTGTGATGTACTGTGTGTAACTGCTCCTTCGGCTTATAGCTCATCTAGTTGGTTAGTGTGTTATTCTTTCAGTAACTTCGCATGTGGCGTGTACACACTCACACACAAAGACACATAGTCACACACTCAAATGCATAGCTGGGAGAAACATCAAGGGGATTCTATTCAAATTATAATTTCACAGTATTTTATTCTCCCAGGCAACGGACAGTTATTTTACATTATTGATAAAAGCATGAATATGTTCCTTTTGCAAAGCCACAAGCCAAAGACTCGGTATGATAATATCATGATGTAAGATTTACTAAGCTTAGCAAAGTTTAATAAGCTCCTCTAATTCATTTGCTACTTCCAGATAGTCCCTACTTTTATCACTATGCTGTCTGCGTTTTGAAACAGAAATCAGAAACTATCCAGCTGAAACCTTTTGTTCTCTTTAGCAGTCTAAACGTTTCTGACACTGCAGCTAAAATACGGATGAAATTAAAAGACTAGAGAGTGAATTCTGAAAACTCAAATCCAGCGCTATTCCTGTTCAAAACCACAATTACTATCCGTATTTGCCAGCATCCTTAAAGTTATTACATGACACCCTATTAAGTGGTGGCAACAGGAAATTTGGTTTAAATCACCAGGTCCCACAATACCGGCAGCAACAACTAGGCCTATTGTCGTTTTAATAAAGAAGTCAACCAATAATTGGCCTTTTTCCATCATTCTGATCAGATTGTATTCTGCACGTATTTCGCCAGTTAAATGGTTTTAATGTGACGCTGCAGCAGTAGGAAATCTCGGTTTGCATTAGCAGTAACTTAATACAGCATTTTCTTTCTGTGACTGTGCTCACAGACACCCAGTTCGTAATACTGCAAATATATAAATATTGCAATACTTTCATCAGTGGGCCACAGGCTCAATCACCGTTGTGTGACCTCATTCGGCAATAGATGGTGACTTAGACATTTATTTTATTGAAAAATTGTCAAGATTATTACTTTAAGATAGACGTCGGTCAGTAAATACCTCCTAAACATTGACTGACCGTGTGTTGAACCAAAGTGTGTTTTTTTCTATATCTACATGTGTTAAATACAGAAGATTTGACCTGTGGGTGTGGAGGATTTAAAGCTTTTTAAAGGCACCTTTGATGGAACTGGGTTGGGTGACGATTGGAATGTAATATGTAACATTAACAACAACATGTCACAACAGAATAAGTTGTCTTGTCTTGAAAACAAAAAATGCTTCTTGTAACTTCCAGCAGCACAATCTGCTTTTCTTCTGTATCCCTGCCTATAAAATATACATTTTACTGAAATACTTTAAATAACTCCATGTGTGGAAACTCAGGATATGTCTGGTAAATATTCTGCATGACAGTAAGAACTACTCTGAAGCTCCGACTTCTGTGAAGCAGCTTCGGTTTAAGGTGAAACTGAACATGAGCATGCACAATAAATCACGTGTGGTCTTGTGTGTACTACATGAGCATACATGACAATCCGGAAACCCATCCATCACGGCAGTCGTTGATATTTTAAGCATCTGAAAACGTAAAGAAATAGATATGACAAACTTTGCATCGTCACATGTTCTATTGTTGTGTGGTGCTGGATGTACTATTTGCACATTCTCAACATGTGAAAAAGTTTTTTTCTGTGCAGCCGAGGCTTCCTGTCTGGCACCTCAGCTCTTCAAACATCCACCTGATCTGACACATTTCTGTTTAGATTTCAGACAGCCGTCCAGCTCTCCCCTCTCCAACTCCGAATGTCTCTCCTACTCTGCAGTCTCTCTCCCCCCCTTCTTTTACTGTTTGCCCTCTCTGTATTTTTGACAAGTTGGCACACTCAAAGGGCATTGTCAAAACGTCAAACGTTATAAAATATAGATATAGAAAGAGATGTACAGAGGCTGAGGAAAAGGGGAAAGAAGATGAATGGGGGGAATATGTGAGAAGTTTAAAAAAAGAGGGAAGACAGAGTGAGAGAGTGAGAAAAGAGATATGAGCTCTCTGTGGTAAAAGACAATAAAGTGTGAAAGGTTTTTCCTTTGTTTGATGTCCTCCCCTCGGGGGCTTTGTGACAGAGACCGCTGCAGAACCCCAGTTAAAAGAGGAAAAATGACAGGAGCCATTTCTCTCTTTTTCTCTCTATGGCCCTTCAGGATGAGGGTTGTCTGTGGATGTGAGTGTGTGTGTAAGAGAGTAAGAGAGAGAAAAAGAGGGAGAGTATGAGACAGACAGAGAACGCAAGAGAGAGGGGGCCCTTGGGGTCCAATAAATCAGGCCTGCATTGAACGGGAGGATCCTGGAGGATCTTGCGTGGGAAGACAGGTGTCCATAGCATTCTGGGGCAGAGGTTATGGTCGGACACATCAGTCATCTCCAACAACAAACAGACACAGGCAGGGCTGAAATTACCCAGAGAGAAAACCCATTTCCTCCTCTTGTGCCTCATTACTATGTCACGGCCCTCTGCTTCATATTTGGTTTCGTTTTTAAATGTGAAATACTGCTGTGATCAAATAATGAGGAGGAACGACAGCACGAGCCGCTTTTGTAAACAGTTTACCATTGATTATTCTGCTTATATTGTGTTTCATTGTGTTTTCCTTTCAGTTTATAAAAAATCTAGGTCTGACACCTAAGCGCACGCAGTAGCTCCCCGACAACATTAGCATAATAGTAATTCACAGGCTGGAGTTATGGAAATGAAATAAAATATTGTTCTTTTATTCTGCAGCACGCAGCAGTATTCCGCTAAGACATCCAGCTATTATACATGACAAATATGAATTAAAGACACGAGTTTGAGCTGGAATGAAGGTCTGTGAGCATGGAAGGAATCTAGTGGAAGTGACAGTGTGTGTGTGCAAGAGGTGTGTTTGTGTATGCACATGTGAGAAATGTGTGTATGTAACATACACAGTCCTGAGAAGTGGGGAACTGTATATTTGTTTCTGGGAAAAAACCAGAGCAGTCATCTGTTTGAGCCATTCGTGTGTGTGTGTGTGTGTGTGTGTGTGTGCGTGTGTGTGTGTGTGTGTGTGTGTGAATGTGTCAGGGTTACGGATAGGGGAATGTTGCGTGCCTCTCTTCTCTGTCCTCCTTTCCACACTTACAGATTCAGAAAAATGAAACTCCATCACGCCGCAGATACACACAAACAGTACAAACACACACACACACACGCACACACACACGCACGTGTACACACATACAGACAGTCAAAAAGTGAAGGGTCCCGCAGAGTTCATAAGCTAGTGAATAATAAAAGCTCCACGCTGGACCTGTCTGTGACTTGAATATGATTTTTGTTGTGTGTGTGCTCGTGTCCTCGCACATGCAGATGTGTGTGTATGAGTGTGCTCTCTATGGTAACTAGATGAATTATTCACTGTTTACTGATGAGGAAGCATTTAGGCTCCCAGGAGTGGTGCTCAGAAGCAGGCCTCACCTCTCTCCTCTTGCCCTCGCTCCATCTTTAGCGTTCTCTTTTCCTCCTTCCCTCTTTCCCGCTCGCCCCCATTACACTTTCATCGTCTCTCTCCATTACTGGAGCTGGTGTTTCTAACGTCACTCCTTTGTGGGATAACGACGCTGTTGCAAGAAATACACTATAAGTGTTTCTTCCCCTTTAGCTCCAAATCTCTGTCTGTCTGATCCCGCTGACCTAGTTGCGAAACAATGTTTTGATGGTAAAATCTGTGTTATGAAGAGCACAGTAGGAATCCATTTGCATTACATTAAGTAGAGGGATGGGATTCGGCTCTTTCTCTTTGAGGCTGTCTTAGCTGAATTAGCATCACTTCACTGACTAGACTCAAACATACAGATATACCCACACAAGTAAGCACAAATCACTGGGAGCCAAGTTTAATCTTTCTCTTACACACCCAGCGTACACACAAATGCACACACACATATTCACATAGGCTAAAACACAGTTAATACACCCACTAATCAAGCTCCTATTACCAGGAGGAGGCTTTCACACATGGGGACCAAACTCCCTTTATCTAATTGGTCCGCTGAGGAAATTGCTAAGCCGTTCACATCTGCAGGGATACATACAGACATATAAACGCAAACACACACGCACACACACACACACACACACACACACACACGCACACACACACACACACACGCGGTCACTGAGCCAATCAGTGCAGAGCTCCTTGGGCAATGTGCACAGTTCCATCCTTTCATTTATCCATCCCTTATCCCCGGTTCATCCCTCGCTTTCAGATCCATCGGTCCCATTACCACAGCCAGGGACCCCAATCCCTGGAACAGAACCCCAACAGACACAAACTAATACACAAACACACAAACACACACACACAGATGCAGTGCACTTAACCACAGCCCACCTTCCACCATAACATAACCAAGAGTCCAAGCTTTTGTAGCCTCTTGGTATCTTTCTTGTGTTGTTTGTGGTGTTTTTGTATGTGTGTGTGTGTGTGTGTGTGTGTGTGTGTGTGTGTGTGTGTGTGTGTGTGTGTGTGTGTGT
>CALSBV010010907.1:1773641-1800099 GCA_943590825.1 Bovichtus diacanthus | reverse complement strand
TCTGGCGAGGTCCAATGTTACATCACTCATAGTTACACTTACACACATGGGCGTACACAAAAACACACACGAACACAGATTTGTCTTGATACTTTTGTGGGGACATTCAATTGATTGCATCCGTTCTTTATTCCCCCTCACTACATACGTAACCCAAAGGGAATAGTTCTTCATTTAGGGAAATACACTATTTGAGTTACAAGAGAAGATTGATATCACTCTTTTGTTTGGAGCATAGAGCATGGAGCTTAGCTGAGAATAAGAAGTAAAAACAAGGAGAAAAAGCTACCCTGGCTCTGTCCGAAGGTAAAAAAAAAAACGTTTTTAATCTGCCTATCACCACATCTAAAGCTCACTTATTAGCATGTTCTATCTTGTTTGTTTAATCCCTATAAAAAAACAGAAATGTAAAAATGAAAATTTGTGGTTTTAGGAAGAATTACATGCTGGGACTGTTTCTTGGCCAGGCCCATGGACCAGGCACAGTGACTTCCTGAAGTCTTTGCCGATTGCCTGGCAACCAAGGACGGGTCTAAAAATGCCCGAGCAACAGCCGATTTGCTATCTTTGGCTGAGCTGCCCCTGTGGAGGAAAACAAATAAATAATTGTTTTATATTTTGCTGTTGTGGTTGCAAGAATATGAGAAGCCCATGCATTCTTAAGTTAGACCATCTTATATCCCCATATCATCCCAACTTTTATTACTTTTTGATATATATATATATATATATATATATATGCCACCACGAGACACAGAGATGGTGCAGCCCAGAGCCGTAAAAAAAATTTTTGAAAAATATGACGCAAAGCAATGGCCTAAACTCCTGTCATGTGACACTGTAGCATCTAAAGTGGGTATTGGGTCCATTGGGGGCTCCAGGTCATAACAAATGGGATGCTCTGGGAATAAAAATCTCCACATGTGCTTCCAAACAATGCACAGCTTGTCATGTTTGCATCACGTTGCGCAATATTTGCCTGTTACAGCAACAGCCTCTAAAAATGTCTGTGCACGTCCCCGCTGGCAACCTCACAGTGATGACGAATCTCAAATAAGACATTGTTCCAACACTTCGCTTCCAGTAAAACCACAAATTGTCATAAGCCTAATTAAATCCCTAAACTCAAGTCTTAACCTTAGACAAGCCAATTAAAGATGTGAGGATGATATCGTCCAAAAGAAAAAAGAAAAAAAAACCTCAAGAAAAATGCAAGAAAAACAAACTCACTTTCACACTCCCGCTTTTCCTAATGAGATTATGTGCTCAGCCAAATAAAAAAAATCATGATTATTAACCTTTTGGAAGGTTGAGCATGAACCACTGAAGCTAAAAAGGGAAGTCCAGCTTGCTGGTCATGCAAACATAGATCCCCACAGACAGTATAAAAGGTTTAATGTAAGCAGACCACACAAAGCATTTAGAAATAGCAAGCACCTACAATTTCAAACAGGATCCTATAAGAATTACACCAGATGTGGCACTGTGTACACACTGTACTGCCAACTAGTCTTTATCTCTATGCAAAACTAACCTCCGGGTACCTTGTTATTCCTGTGTGGTGGCAACCTGCCTGACTAACTGTGGAAAGCACAGTCTAGCCAGAGAAGCAGTTAAAAGATACATCACATACTGTATATTTACACACAGACACACGCATCCACATGAATGGCAAGTGCAAACACATAGACACAAACAGTATGATAAATATTCAATAAACCATGGCGTTAAAACCAAGTTGCAAACATTGCGTACACTGATCTATGTCCATACATTTTTAGAAATACATACATTTGTGTGCATATTTAACTCTGTTGCACAGAGACCAAGTTTGTATCTGATATGTGACTAGCTTACAATGCACACTTAATTCATTCCTGCATACAGTTTGTGCCAAAAATATTCTCTGTAAAATGTAGCAGTAAAAGCTCTAAACTGTAAAATTCCCTGTATTTATTATGTGTCTGTACCTCATTGTGTGGTGGTGATCAGGGCTTCCTCCACACCCACACTGTAAACACACACATATAAAGGGCTAATTGAGGCAAATAGTCATTTGTGTATGTGTGTGTACTTGTCTCTCAAGCTGTATCAGCTGGGCTTGGAACAGGCTATGCCTTTCCTCCTCATATTTCTCCTCAGGCCCCTCGTTTACTTGCTGCTTGTACCGGCACCTGAGAGCAGATTATTGTTTAGGAGACTTGCAGCAGAACAGGCAGAGTAAGTAGATCTCTCCTCTGCTCTAATCTAATCAAATGTGATGTTTCCAAACACACAGCAGCTGGCTAAAGGCAGAGCGATGATACCCGAGGAACAAAGCCCACGCTTGTTGTTGGAGAGCTACCTAAGCTTCTCCAATTCCTGCTTCAATTTAGCATTCTCTCCCTGAAGCTTAACGCTGGAAAACAACAAGAAAGCAATTTAACAGGCTGACACTGTGAGTGTGTGTTTAGGTGTGTGTGTGTATTACCCTCAAAATTGTTCATTGCTGTTTGTGGAGCAGACATCCTCTGTGGGCTGATGGGGGCAGGTCTCCCGTGATCCTACACTACGCTCACTCTGCAGCAACACAGTGAAGGAAATTCAAACACCAAGAGACGGTACTGACATAAACAACCCTTTAAAAACAGCATGGAAAATCTTTCTCCATCTTTTTACAAACCTGTTTAAATATGTACAGAAGTAAACCATATAGTAACAGCATGACTGTAGACGTTTGCTGCTCAGAGGTAAGTTGAGTTTTCTCAGATGCCTAATTTGTGTGATCCTGTAAAACATACTTTTCAACACGTTTTTTTTTACATTTGCTACGTATTTGTCAAAAAGCTATAGATGTTGGGGTCTTTATAGTATTGGGTAGTGGTAGATATGGTACCACTTTTAAGCTTTTATGCATTATTAAAACATCATAAGCAATGCCTTGCGAATTAAATAATAGGGGGAAGGGCTGATAGCTTTGATACACTACGTGTATATCAAATGTAGAGATCACTTCACTTCAGTCAGTACTGCAAAGGTCCTTTCATCACTTTGACCTACCCAGCTCTCACTTTCATCTTAGGCTAACGAGGGGCTCATTAATTCCTAATCAAAGGATCCCGATTTACTCCAGGTCCATGGAGGGTGTTCAGCCCTCCATACACAGAAAATGGATGTGGTCATCACATTTGAAACAATACATCTGAGGCACACATGGGTGCTCACATAAACACACAAGGTGAAGAATCTGTCCAGAAACATTATGGCCCACTTTGTAATCAGATGTTCTGGACGGCCGAGGCTGAGGAGAAGAAGAAAAAGGAGACGAGGGAGAAAAAGATGGAATGGCATGACGACTGAAAAGAGAGCTGCTTTGTGTTGAAGCACAGCAAAAAAAGTTCTCTCAAACACATCTGGAAAGTAGACACTATCTCACTGTGTGTTAGTGAGCGTGTGTGTGTGTGTGTGTGTGTGCGTGCTTATGTGCACGCGCATGAAGGAATGGCCGTTCCGCCATGTTCTAGATAATTCCACACACAGGCGCGTCCACACTCTCCCTCTGTACTCCCCAGCTCGACTAACACACCATCGGTCACTCTGCTCTGTGCTTGTGTGTAACTGTCCAGGCTCAGTGAAACAGACGACTGCGTCTGTCTGTCATAGTCTGTTTAACAAGAAATTCTGCCTCAAGACTCTTATTCTGCAGCTGCTGAGAGCCAGAGGAGCAAATCACAAGTTTTATCAGTAAGAAACACATTCAGCCTATCAGCCGAATCTATCATATCTCTACAGACTTATACCTGGACTCTGAACCATTAAAACATCATATTAAAGTAGTGCTATTAGAGCCGTAGAATATGGAATAAATCCTATGAGAAATTCAGTTACAGGATCATATGATAATCAAATCAAAATCAGAGTTGGCCTATTACTACTAGTATCCAATCAAGGTTATCATGTGCTCACATTTGCCTCCGGCATGTAATAAGAGAGGAAATAGTAGAAAGAATAAAGATGAGATGTACAGGAAAAGATGTCTATGATTTTAACCCACAGAAATGTGTGTCCTCTCACAAACCAGAACTATAACTTTTATGACAAGTAGCTTATTAAGACTCAAGAATAATTATTATAATATCATACAGTATATAATAGCATACAGTTAACTCATATGTCATCCTCCCCATACATTGCAATGCTTTTAAAATCATTATAGTCTAAGGGTGGTCTGCTGAAATGATTGCATTTATTAAAGATATAAATGTAATTATATCAGCAGCATGTATGGGCGTCAATGTGAGAGTTTATAATCATGTTTTGCTGTCAAGGCTTTCAGTTGTATAATGTCTGTGGTATTTTTAACAATGTGGGATAGAGCAACATAGTGAAAGAACAAAACCAGGCAGTCCGTTAACGCTGTTCAGCCAATAATGTCACTGCCCTCTTAACACTCATCCTGTAATCATAGGCCTGACCCTGTTAGAAACATGTGTCTGCGTAATATCGCAAAGACACTTCAGTTCAAACAAAAGGCCAGGTGCACATTCAGGATGAAAATTATTCTGTTTAAATTCTTGACTTAAACCAGAGACAACAAAGGTCTATGAGACAAAAGGCAGCAGTTTAGCAGCTACAGTAATCCACCTGTGTCACAGTGCCATCTAGCTTTCACAAGAGGAATTGCAATTAATTGATAACAAACACTTAATGTTTTATTTTTAAACTGTAAAATATCAGATAATTCTAACTTAATGCAATTCGACTGGATGACATACTATACCGACATTCATTAGGATGAATCCTGCAAAGGGGCATGTTGTTCCCTACAATTTCAAACTTTTCAGTGTTACATTATACATATTTACAATCGTATACATTCTGCTGCAATAGCCCCTGTACTACATAGTAACTGATTAAGGCTTTAACTTTTGGAGAGGCTAGTGCTCCTTCAACTCTGTGGTCATGTTGGGTTAGTTTGAGGTGGTGTTTTATAATGCGTTATTATTGCAAGGTGTCCCTGTTATTTTGTCCACTACTTGTTTATAAAGTGGGTTATGGGTGTTTATTTTACCACCCACCTGCTTGAGCTGTTAATGCAAGCAGCACACCATCGTGACACAAGTTAACAGACAGGAGCCCTGAGTGGTCATAGACGGAAAACAACAATGACGCAGAGCCGGGAGAGTGAATAACTGTTTGAAACAAACATTCACGAGACCTGCAGAGCACTTACACACATGGCGTGACTCACACAGAGCTCGTTGTCTCACTTCTGCTCTGCACACTTGTCCGTTTGTCTTGGGTTATAAACTTACAATGTTTTGGAGTAAATGAATTACTAATAAGGAAGCCAATTTAATTGAGGGTCTACAGTAATATAACACAAAGGTCAGTAAAACACCTCTGCGTAATTTTGTACGCGCACACACACAGCATGCCTGGCCTCTCTTTGGACACAGGCACTTGCTGAACCGCAGAATGTTAAATAAACCAGTGGAGGAATTCCACTGAGTCAACAGTGTGTGTGTGTGTGTGTGTGGGTGTGTGCATGCATGTTTACTCAGGACTGCCCTGTGACAGACACCGCTCGGTTCTGCTCCCAGCACACGCACATGCACACACACACGTACACATAAACACACTCTGTTTAGAACCTACCTGCCCACAAATGCACATAATCCAGCTGCTATGGCAACAAAAACCTTCTCTCTCTCTCTCTCTCTCTCTCTCTCTCTCTCTCTCTCTATCTCTCTCTCTCTCTCTCACACACACACACACACACACACACACACACACACACACACACACACCTGACCTTCGCATTATAAGGGAATGATGCAGTGTTTCCTAAAGCATTGCTTTAGATATATTTCTTTCATTTTATGGAACAATAAGATATACTTTATTGCATATAGAGGAAACTCTCTGCACAGCACTGCTGATTTATCGTGATTACAAAAAACAATAAAACTATACAAAAGTAGATAGTAATAGATCAGCCAACCATTGAATAAATAATACCAACATACACAATAAATAACAATTTTAGAACACACTCAAACATCCACACAACACCCCCAAATATTTGTATTCTTTACACTCCACAACCCATTTACATCTATAAGCCTTTTTCACAGCAGACATGTTGACTTGTTATAGTAGGAAAAACACAGGTGTTACTAATAACATTCAAATTGGCTCAACTGTGCCAGTAAGCCATGGCAGTGTGACAGCAAGCAACCATGCACAATACCAGAAGTCTTAAACTAAAGCAGCTAAATGGAGTTCAGCCATCATTCAGTTTATCATTTACACCTGTGCCTTTTGTCAAAATGTCTTCTGTCTTCTGTAACACAATTGTATTTGAATACCCAGAGTGCTCACCTACACAATGTATTCAGATAATCTTGATTAGACATTTGTAAAGGTTGAAGTTGACTGAAGCTCTGCAGGGAACTACCTAATGTCACCAAAATCTATGCACTAAACATAAAAGGCGTACATTGCCCTGCCATACAAGGTGAATGAAGAGCGTGAGGTCGATGTCAATCAAGCACCATTTGTACATGGCAACATGTAGTTTCCTGAGAAGAGGTCTGTCTAATCAGGCAACAGGGGAAAACACCTATAAATGGACTGCATTTACGTATATAGGGCTTTTTCAGTCTTAGCGATCACTCAAAGCACTTTACAGCATTCACCCATTCACACAGTCATGCAGAGTCAG
This sequence comes from Bovichtus diacanthus, assembly GCA_943590825.1. Taxonomy (NCBI): domain Eukaryota; kingdom Metazoa; phylum Chordata; class Actinopteri; order Perciformes; family Bovichtidae; genus Bovichtus; species Bovichtus diacanthus. The sequence goes on along the minus strand of CALSBV010010907.1, from coordinate 1,793,393 downwards.
AGGCTGCCACAGCAGTTTGACCACTCTACTTCCTGAGCCACAGCCGCATTACCGGTGTCATGCAATAGATAGGGGCATATTTGACTGTAGTTATGTTTCAGTTCCATACTACACAATATGCTAAGAAGGTGTTGAATATGTAAAGTGGCAAAATGAAGTATACTCAAAAAGGTGGGTATGTAAACGAAAAACACTTGATTTGTGTGAGCTCTTGATTAACACTATTGTCCCATAGCATGCACAAGTGAAATGAAGGAGCTACTCACAGATGCTTGAAATCAATAATAAACGGGAAAACAGAATCTAATTACATTAAAATAATATTACTGTTAATCTCTTGGCAGTGGCATACCTAAAGCAAAGTTTGATTGACATCTAACAGTTCACAAGTTACTAGACTATTGTATTGTGGTCATGTTAGTAGCATGCAAAATGGTAAAATATGTTTGTTTGTTTGTTTAGACATTAATAATACATTATTGATGGCTCCAGCCATTAATGCAATACAGCTATTGATCATGTGAATAGTTACATCGGTATATGATAAGTTAAAATGTCTATGAAAAGGTCAATTGTGTAGAAAAAACTCACTTAATTTCACCACTGTAGCACTAGGTGGTAGTAAATGGTCCAATACTGTATGACGTTGACGCTTTTGCTATTTTTTGTTTTATTATTTAATTTCATTAATAGCCTACGCTCAAACTTTGTTAACATATATTGTGTAAAATTGCTCATACGTACATCCAAGGTGCCGTGCGTCAAGATGACGTCGAACGTAAACCCGAAGTGACGTCATCTCCGTTTCACGAACCTCCGCCTTGCACGTGTGTTTACTAAAAATGTGGACGACTGAGCTTAAGCAGTAGTAGTGATAGTATTCTTTAAACGCGGGGATTGTTTGTTATCCGGTTTAAACATGGGGAAGCTGAATGTCGTGGTGTTGAGATACTTATCTCGAGAAGACTTCCGAGTCCTCACAGCGGTAAGTAGAGCTAGCTAAGAGCGAGCTAGCTAAGAAGCTAACTGTTCTGTGCCAGCTGAGTTAGCCCGTGCTAGGCTAGCTAACCTACGTGAGCTAACGCTATCCACACCCACCAATGTTGTCAGCAGCTCGTTGTGTGTCAGACTGTTGCTTGACGATATGGCAAAATAACTTTAGTGTTGTCATTGTAGAGATGTGGGTGTCATTTTTGCCAACCAGCATTATTAGCTTCAGTGTGGACCGATTGCCTCTGTCCCCTCCATGTTATGTGTCTGTCCATGATCTCTTCCCAGGTGACAAGATGGAGTTGAAAATGTTTTTTTTTGGTGATAAATGTTATTTTTGTGATAATATCTGTAATGATTTTAAGATATTAAAGTTAGAGTATATCTCCATATGTTTTACAAGAATGCTACATCTAGAAATTGAACGTACGTATAGTCAATCCAAATGTATTCAAGAAACCTTACATTAAAAACAAACTTAGAATGCCATAGAATTATACAATTATAAATGATCACATACTTTCTTACCTCACTCACTCAAACCATTAAAACACTTCATACATGGCTCAAAATAAGCTTGTTCAACCACAACACTGGCCATAATTCTCACTCAGAAAGCATACTCACTCATAACACACTGACCTAAAGCACATGTACAACAGGGAGCAGTATCTTTGAAGTTGAAGAATGCAACAAGAATGAATCAGAAATGCAGCAATTTGCTTCAATATCTTCTTCTTTTTTACTGACCGTGGTCTCATGAAGCAGTGCTCATTTCATGTCAGTTCAGCTCTGATGCACTTGTAACAGTGTTGCCGCAAAGTGGCTTGAACTTCAGCACAAGATCTGATTCTGATCCTTCCTGTGAACTTCCCCTCACACAGGTTGAGATGGGGATGAAGAACCATGAGATTGTTCCTGTGAGTCTCCTGTCCTCCATCGCTAGCCTCAAACACGGCGGCTGCAACAAGATCCTCAGGGAGCTTGTCAAACACAAACTTCTGGCCTATGAACGCAGCAAGAGTAAGAAAACGCACAGGAATGCTGGCTGAACGTCACTTTGTCCTGGTAGGTTATTTTTCTAATGTGTATGTTGATTTCAGCTGTGCAGGGTTACAGGTTGAACTATGGAGGATATGACTACTTGGCTCTGAAGACCTTGTGCTCCAGAGAAGTGATCATTTCAGTTGGCAACCAGATGGGTGTTGGTAAAGAGTCAGGTAAGAAAAGAAACTTGCATATGTAGTACACAGTCTGTATAAGTTCACATAGCCACCTCTCGTTTGGCATTCCTGATTCAGTGTAAATCAATGGCATGAAGTTCTTTATTTATTGATATGTACAGTATAAATCATAATGGTTCACCTGAGCAAAGACTTATTATCTAAACATAGATTCATCCCGGAGAAGTGCACACTAATTTGAAAATAGTAGGCCTACCATTTAAAAAACAATTATAAAAAGTGTCATGTCAAATGTCATGAAATCATATAATTAAAACCTGTTTACTCTTAACAGGGAATTTAAAAATAATCTGTCACTATTTTCAGCACTGTTGTAATTTAATTTTACTGGTGAAAATCAGGATTGAATTTATTTTTTTTTTTTCTTGTCCATAACCTTAAAGAAATACTGAGATGTCTATTTAACTGGACTGTTTTAAGAAAGTAGTTTAATTTAGCAGCAGTGTATTGATTCCCCAGGTGTTGATGTAAATGACATCTGTCCTCTGTCAGGTTTCCAGGCTGCTCATCCATGTTCAGAAACTCTCGTGTTCATAGACATATTTGTTTGTGCTCACCTCCTGTAGATATCTATATTGTGGCGAGTCCAAACGACGAGCAGTACGCTCTGAAGCTTCACAGATTGGGTCGTACCTCCTTCAGGAACCTGAAGAACAAGAGAGATTACCACCAACACAGGAAGAACATGTCCTGGCTCTACCTCTCTCGCCTTTCTGCCATGAAGGAGTTTGCCTACATGAAGGTAATGAATCAAATCAGTAAAAGTATCTCAAGTTTTTGGAATAAGAAGAACATTTCACCAGTGATTTCTAAGATGTGCGGTAGGAATCCAGTTTTGTGTGCTGCATCTTTTGAGTCTTCTCATAATTTCTCAGGTATTGTATGATCGGGGCTTTCCCGTTCCCAAACCTGTGGACTATAACAGACATGCAATAGTGATGGAGCTCATCAATGGATATCCACTGTATGTAAACAAGCCATCCTTCTTTCTTGCTTTATATATTACACTAGTAATAGCACACTGTTCCCACTCTCTGTTCCTTATATCATTTGTTTGTGTGATGTCTTTCAGGTGTCAGGTGCATAAGCTGCAGGATCCATCAGCCCTGTACAATGAGTTCATGGAGCTCATAGTCAAACTGGCCAATCACGGCCTGATTCATGGAGACTTTAACGAGTTCAACCTCATGCTGGACGACCAGGACCACATAACTATGATTGACTTCCCTCAAATGGTGTCCACCTCACATGCTAATGCTGAATGGTTGGTGTCTCAGTTATGGAAATCAAAATGAATGTACGCCTAAAATGAATATAACAAATGAAAAGTTGTGTTCGTTATTCACTTTTCCTGACTTTGTTTATAGGTATTTTGACAGAGACGTCAAATGTATCAGAGATTTCTTTGCCAAACGATACAATTACGAGAGCGAGCTCTACCCAACCTTCAAAGACGTCAGGTAACTGCTCGTATTTCTGTTTCCATTGCAATAAAACTCCTGAAACACAATGAACATTCTTGTTGGTGTTCTTGTTTTTAGATATGTACATTAAGGTTTTTTAGCAGCCATTGGAAAACCTCTCATGTTGTCTGCTCTGTGTTACGAAATTTAACAACTTGATTTTGTTAACATGTACGTTATTCAACATTTAGAAAAAATGTGTTAATTGTCTTTTCTACAATTATTTAAAAAGTCTTACTTGATCTTCTGTTGTCACTGTTTATTCCTACAGGCGGTCTTGTTCTCTAGACGTCGAGGTCTCAGCTAGCGGCTTCACCAAAGACCTGGAGAGAGATGGTGCTTTGCTACACCCAGCTGGACCCGACGAGGAAGATGATGAAGAGGAGGAAGATGATGAAGAGGATAGCGATGGCGAAGACTCAACGGACGAGGATGTAGAAAAAGAAGAAGGGGGTGTCGACATGGAGGAATACAAACATGCAATGCAGGAACTGGAAGGTCTGAAAGTCAGCGACTCGCATGCAGACATAGAAGAAGAGGAGGGTGAGGGTGAGAAAGGGGAAGAACAAAAGGAACAAATAGAGACTGAGACAACATCTACTGCGAGAAGGGATGAGGAGCCAGAGAAGGACTTGGTGGAAGAGTTGAATGAGGCGGAGGATGAGTGTCCCGAGCTGGCAGACCTTTCTACCTCCAACAAAGATTTCAAACCATTCAGGTAAAACACATTTGAAAAGTTGGCATAATCCAATATCCAAAATGAAGCATATTTGATAAGATAAGTTTGAATACAGCTGCTGTAGAGCCAGCAAATAATTGTAGGTCTGTTAACTATGAATGCCAGGTAACTTGAGAAATGGTCGAGACATTTGAATAAAACATACCATCATTTGTGTCACAGTAAGCAGGGTTGTTTAAAAACATGCAAATTGCACCTAGCAGTAAATTTCTTTTGAATTCTTTTTGCTGTCAAATGTGCCATAATCGCAATTGATTTAATTTCTGTGTGTTTGCAGAGACTCGGACAGTCTTCTACAAATGGCAGAACACAGGAGGATGAGGACGGAGAGTGAGTCCACAATGGGCAGCATAGGGAGCTGTTCTACAATACCACCGGTGAGTAAAACACAGACACAGATATCTGCACTTAAGTGCATTATACTAGGGTCAAGGTGAGACACAATACCATTACAAAATAAACTCTGACTGAGGTGTTCACTTGAATCCTCAGGTATTTTTTTTATTGAACAACCAATTTACAAACAATAAGGCAAGTTTAGCACAGTAATAACATCTTTTTGTCTGTGTAGTACAGAATACAATTAAAATAAGTCGATATAAAATTAAAATAAATACATTAAAGTGCATAAGATAATGAAAATAAATAAGTATAAATGGTCTTCAATTTCACCGTTGTAGAAATCCTAGTACAGTTTTGACAGAAACTGAAATGTCCTGTAGTTGTTGCAAAATAACTTTCACGTAGTGTTGCAGTTTCTCAAATAATGTGACGGTCGACTTGTAAGAGAGACGACATGTCTGCATACTGTTGTCTGCCTTGGAGAGACATTCGTCTGTAGTAACCTGCTGCCGTTGTTGTGTTTTGTGTGTGCTGCAGGAGGTAGTCCGTCAGAAGGTGCGGAGGCAGCTCTCCAAACAGCAGAAGGCAGCACAGAGGAGACGTCTGCAGAAGGGAGAAGCCAACTTGGTGACCGAAGCCAGGAGAGAGAACCAATATAACATCAACTCTAGTATTGAGACCGCCTCCTTCTGGGGATAAATGGCACGGCAGACATGGACAGACGGAATTCTTGTCAACGTGCTTTTTGTGGCTCCTTTTTGTCTGAAGAGTTGAAAACAAACGATAGTTGATGGAAAAAGTCGGCAAGAGATTTTCTGCAACAACTCGACTGCTTTGTGGTGTTATGGAAAATACACGACGAGTGTGTATTCAGCAAATCACCACCGTGTCAAGTTTTCTATTTGAACTGTAGTGAACTATCACGTTCAACATACAGTCTAATGTATATATCCACTACTGAGAGTGAAGCTGTAGGTTTGATAATAAAACTCTTTTAAACATTGATAAGGTGTGTACCTCTGTTATTTTAAAAGATGGGTTTAAGAAATAAGTTCAATTATATAAAAAAAGAAATTTAAAAAAAAGTCGTTTTTTTGGAACATTCTTTTTAGTTAATACTTCTGTATCAACAGATGGCTAAAAAAAACCTATTGAGTAACTTCTGCTATTATTGTAGTTTCAAGTTCATTCTGAGTTCCCTGCTGACAGAGTGACTAAAATGTGAGCGTGGATGGAAGAATTAAACAGAACGCAAGTTCATGAAGAGCTTTTGTTGATGCTAAACTCCCGTGGTCCATAGGTCTCCCAACTATTATAGTAGTTTGAATAGATCGCTACCTCCACCCTCCCAGCAACCAATCAAAAAAGTAGAGACTGACACAAGTATGTGGGAACATAAATGCTCCAAAACACAACACTTTCAGCATGAAATAGACACGTATACCCCTTGGCTCTGTCACACGGACACGACTCGACTAAGGCATGACATGTAAAAGATGAGAAAGCAGAGGACTTTGGAGCAAAGAAACAACTTCTTTCTACGAATTTGCTTCAATTATGTGTAAGAGGCTTTCAGAGAGCGAGTGAATTCAGACTTGAACAATGGCCATTCATATTGAAGAGGGTGAATGGAGCTCAGACCCTGGGCTCCGTTGGCTCAAATGAGTGTGCGAAGTCAAAAGTATCCCACCCCCACACATCTTAGACCCTACATGTAGTCTTGAATTGTCTCTAACATGCTGGGTACTGAGGGTATTTCATATAAAAAGAAGCATCCAGTTACCTTTCTACAGAAACATTCACATTTTTCCTGTTCCTCAAGGTGGTACATTGTGCCATCTGTGGTTCAACTTGGCAACTTTGTGCAGGTCTTTGACTGTCCGACTCTGTTCAGGGATTAGCCAGCTGCACGGCCCCCGAAGGGAGGGGCTCAGCATTCCTGCTCTGCACCTCTGTGTGTGTGTGTGCGAGTGTGTGTGTGTGGAAAGAGTGAGGGGCCCTCTGAGCTAATTGGCAGCGAGGGTGACAAAGGTGGTCCGCTTCAAAAGAGAAACCCTGGTGGGATGTTCACACAGGAGAGGAGGAGGGGAGAGTGGAGGGGCTTTCAGATTTTGAGTTTGCTCCTCATGATGTTCCCATCCTGAGCTGTGTTGGTGGTGGTCGTTGCTCAATTCTAGGGTCATGTTTGTTTCTTTTGAGGAGAAAAGCGGACTGATTGTGTTTGAGGCAGCCGTGGAAGTAAACACTGGATGAAGATGAGTCACGTGGAAGTGGAGGAGAGCGTCATGTCTTACCTGTCACAGAGTGAGAGTGACACCAGCCCCAAAGACTGTGAGTGACTGAGAAGCTTTGTGAGAAACGTTCTGTTAGTTCCAACAGGAAATGGACACATCTTTTGTTTTAATATATCAGAATCAAACTGTTACAAGTGTGTTAACCGCTAAAGTTAATGGTACGGTAATAGTTTTCTTTTAACTTTGTTATATTTCCTGCAAACTGTTCCTCCAACAAGTGTCTTATCCCTGCTGCAACAGACTGAGCTGCAGTGGATACTCTGGCACACAGTGAAGGACACAGGAAACTTTTAAAGCTATTTCAGGGTCAGAAAAAGCTCAGAGGGTTACAAAATGCTGATTTGTATAAATTAAGGGGTGGCACTTACAGCTCCTAATTGTACTAAAATAAACACTGTCTGGGAATGCTGATTTACACATGTCTGGCTTGTATATTTATGTTAACATTTACACATATTCTTCCAGGTTCACTCAGAGTGAGACTAAAATAAACCTTTCACTTCTGATGATAACACAGAAGAGTTATCGCAATATTTCACACGTTGAAATGAAATCCTGATCGTGATCCTTTGCTTTATGTTGAGGTATGCTTTCAGTACTGTGCGTGTCCTTGTTATGTGTCCTTATTGCATGTGTGCAGTGAATGTAGTGGCCATGCTGCACAACTTCTGGGAGCAGAGGCAGACGGGTCAGCTGAATGGTTCCTCCAGTGAGTCAGACGGCTCTGTTGGGGAAGCAGCCGTCCACACAGAGAGCTTGCTGCTGTACGAGTCTGCACCGTCCCCTGGTCCTCCATACGTCTGCTATGTGACCCTGCCTGGAGGAAGCTGCTTTGGTAACTATAAGGTGTGTTTGTCGTCGCCTGTTCTGCATGGCGATATTCCTACAACTCGGTTGTAGGGGTGTCGCGATAGAGACGATAACTGTGATATTTAATAAATGAATAGTTGATATCATGATGTCAGAAATGTTATTATCACAGGATAAACCCCTTGAGATGTATCATCTCATTTCCAAGGGGGTTGCAAAAGAAATACTCAATAAACCAATGGAAAACAATATAAACAACAAACTAACTAAAGTGAAAAAAGAACAAAAGCAATGAGTTACAACCACAGAATAGACACAATCAAAAGAAAAATAATCAATCTATAATCTATAAATACTCCATATTAATTATACACATATAAACATCTTCCTGCGCTTCTTAAATGATTTTGGTTTCTTTCTTTTTGTGCGCTTTTGTACAGTTATGTTTACAGACTCCTCCTCCCAACGCTCGTATTTTGAGTGAAATTCATTTGCAAAAGAAAGAGAGAACACCCACAATAAATGAAATTAAAGATGAATTTCGCTGATAGGATTATTACTCCTGTTTTTTTTTTAATCTCCTATAGATATCGTGATAATATTGTTATTGTGAATTATTTTGGACACGATAATTGTGTAGTGAAAATCCGATATCGTGAGAGCCCTGCTTGGTAGTTAATCTAACATTCCTGCACTGTGTCAAGAAGACATTCATGTGGTTGGAAGTACATGCACTTGGCCAAAAATGAGCTCAAAGTTAGTTTTTTAAAGATACATGATGCAAGTGATATTTCTGTCTTGATGGTGAAATTGCCGAGAGCGTGGAAACTGTAACATCAGTTGTATGTATAAATGCATAATTAAAAAACACGTCATAACTTAGTTTTTTTATTCTATCTAAGTGTGTGTGTTGTTTTAAATTATTAGTTGCTACACAAACATAGTGATAATATTATTTCATTTGCAAATGCTTCTCTTCATTTTGCTGCAGCAGCCCCAGAGTCGAGTTTTTATACAAACTGTTATTTTTCTGGGCAAAAGCATTTGTTTTATTATCAACTTTCGCATTCAGAGGTAAGCGTTCATAAGCAACACTTGAAGGTCATTCAGTGGGGATAAGCACACAGACACACACACACTTTTAAGGTTGTTTTAAATTGATGTTGTTCTGTTAAAATCAAACAATGGCTCTCATTGTGACCCAGACAGCAGCCCCCAGCTCAGAGAAGGCATGTGATTGGTTATCTGTGAATGCCTCTAATGTTCTAATCTCATTGGTGAATTGAGTTCTGATCCCATGATTAGCTGTAATGAAGTGTAAAATCATTGTAATTTAACTAAGAGTGGGCAGCCTTTTACAGACAGGACTTATTGACCCAAATCAAGCTCACACATGTCAGCAGAGCCAGAAACTTCAGTTTGAAGCGACAAAGTTTCCCATATTTTTCCCTCTCTTTTTGACATTTTAACCCTTCATATCCATCAACTCCTCATCCACAGGTGTGTGACACTCAGGCAGAGGCTCGGAGGGATGCAGCTCGCGTGGCTCTGATGAACTCTCTTGTGAACGAGCTGCCGTGTCGACGCATCAACCATCAGTTCATCTCTCAGAGTTTGCAGCAGGCGGCCACAGACAGTGCGGTGAGTGTAAACCAGTGCAAACACACAGTGTTGCAGCTTATTACAAGAATGAAGTCTCAACATGAATAATGACCTGTACTGTTGTCCCTGTAAAGGTCACTATAGAGGATGCTTGTGATTCAGGCACCAGCATAGGAACCTATAATGTGCTGCTCCACTCGTACAAAGGAAGGACAATGCTGGAGTTTCAGGTAAAACACAAAGCCAAGGTCTATTTTGCAAAATTTTATTTTCCTTGTTGATGTCTTCATAAATCATGTGGCAAATGTGGCAAATATCTATTCAGGCTTTGTGAAGGGGTACTTTTCTGCTAAATAGTTTATTTATAATTGGACCCTAATTTAAAGTGTTACCATTTTACATAATTAGTATTTATTAAACCAAGCATGAACAATAATCGCAACCACTGGGTGGTAACTCCACCCTCCATTGTTATCGTTACCCCCCTGGTATGTTTTTGCTAATTTATTCTCACTCCATCTCACTCCGTTAGATCCAGGCATGGTATGAAACACCTAATATTTCTACCTTTGTGTAAATAAGCATAAGCTGACTCAGACAGACGGTTATTAGCCGGAGGAAATGGGTTCATTATCATTCCACGGCTCATAGCGATGAAGAGCTTCCAAGTAATACACACACCTCCATGCATGTTCATGCACGAACGATGACATTTATTCACACACATACATACATCAAATATCTACACACAGCGTCAACGATAAGATATGCATCTGTCAGTGCTTCAGATCATTTACACATGCAGACAATCCAGGGAGAGTTCGATAGTTTGGTAGTCATGCAGAATAATAAAAGTAGCAAAGGGCAGATGCACAGTTGTAAACAGAGCAAAGCAGCAGATACAACATGGACTTCAACCCCAGACAACTTACTGTATGTGTCATATTCAGTGTCAGGGAAGAACTTTGAAAATGATATTTTACAAGCTAGCAATGGAGAAGATGTTGAGCTACCCTAGTGGGAAATCTAGTTTGGTTAACTAAAGCTACTTAGATAAAGTAGTTCAAACTGCTTCGTAAAAGAAATTATGAATTGACAATGTACATGTGATACAAAATTATAACAAAATAAAGTCACATGCCAGCAAGAAATGCCACTTATTTGAGTTTATTTCAAAAAGTGCTGACTTTTTTCACAGGTCATACATAAACCAAAAAAAAATTAAATACTCCAATAAAATTTTTTTTACTTGCACACTTTTAGACAGTTTCACTGACTTGAGCACTGGTCTAAAAACAAAAATGGGTCTATTGTTTTACTCGTCAGTTTTGTAACATGTGACTTCATGTGAATCTTATCAACTAAAACAGTCTTCAACTTTCACCTTTTTAGACATTAGTACAACTTGAACACTTGTCAAAATAAAACAATGGGCCTATCTTTTTACTTGTAGGTGCAGAATCAAAGAAGCTCAACTATAGTAGAGAAGCAAATTAAAATTAAAATTTGAAAAATGTTATGTCGCAAAATTGTTTGTAGTTTCAGTAGTTAACTACTCAAAAAATGGCAATGTAGTATACATGTAGTTCACTACTTCCCACCACTGCTCATATTGTACATCTGTGTCTCATTATGTCATTTTTAGCTAATGTATGGACTTTCTCTGTTTAACACTAACGTCAATAGCTCGTAACACATGGCAGCTGTTCGGCCACACAGTGTTTTATAAATCAGGGTGAAACCTACCTGATGCATAAAGATTTACAATATCTTTTCAAACCAATCCTCCACAGTTTAGGTGTGGGTTGAAAAATATCCACATAATATGTTATCTTTGTCAGACCTACGTACACAGAGCTGGATGTTTGGGTTTGTTATTCACGTCATTACTCATGGGGTTTCACAAGACTTTCTCTCTTTCTCTCTCTCTCTCTCTCTCTGTGTCTAATTCTCACCCACTTCCTCCCCCTCTCTTTCCTTTATAGGAGATGATGACAATTTTCCAGTTGTTGCAGTGGAATGGGACACTGAAGGCTCTGAGGGAACGGCAGTGCTCTCGACAGGTACAGGACATATCTCATCCCAGGTTTCGGCTAACTTTTGATAAAGCATCAGTATATCTGCAGCTACATGCTGATGATTGCTTATGTTCTTTCCTCCCCCTCAGAGTGTGATTTCCTATTACTCTCGGCGAGGACTTGATGAGTACATGCGCAGCAGCATGGCTCTGGATTGGCTCGGACGGGGGCAGAGGTCACCGGGGCGACTCGGGGAGGAGCTGCAGGTGGCACAGAGGGAGCTGGTGTTGGCCCGCCGCCGAGGCATAGAGCTGCGATTCTACAAGGAAAAGACCGAGATCCTCAGCTTGGCTCTGAGTCAAGCATACGTTCACCACACACCTGAGGCTTTCAGCGAGGCACCGAGTCAAACATATAAGCAAGAACAACTTCCTTTACACACATTATACAGCCAGAACACAGACGTCCAGATAACCCCGCCCTCCAGTCCTTCACCAACCCTCCATAAAAACACAAAGCAAACAGTCTGTCGAAACTCTGGCAAACACATGCCCTCCTAACAGTCCTTCACCGAGCTCCCAGCAAACTGTGCCTTGACTTTAAATAGACTGAAGCACAAGGCAGAGGATGGACTCTGTAAATGAGCTAAAACTCTGCCACTGGAGATGTGACATTTGTGTAAACTTAAGAATTCTGTTAGAAATATCGTGTTAAATTGTGTAGTAATAATGTTCTAACCTTATTAACGCTCTTTTGTGACTATAGAACAAAAACTTTAAGATAGATAGTGAATTTACAACTATACCCACAACAAATACAGCATTCAAATGATTTAAATCCATTAGCAGGAACTGTAGTTGAACTGGAGCAGTGACCATCCCTCTATTTTTGTACGAAGAGCACTCTACTGTCCTGCCTTAGCTTTTATAGTGTTCAAATATGTTGTCTTTTTGCAAATAATATTATAATACACTAACTTAAAATACAGGAGTTTTAAGTTGAGTTTTAAAATCACATATTTAGCCTTTGAACTGCTTCATCTACCTGCAACTCTCACAGTACTTCTCCATGCCTCACTCTGTCTAGCATGTCATCTGGCGCGTCAATATTGCCATGATCATTCAGGATACTGACTGAGTGTGTGACACGTTGCATGACGTGTTTGCCGGATGCTTTGAGGCAGACAGTCTGTTATGATTGTCACACACATTTATTTGATAATGTCACAGAGAGGCTGGATATATAATAGAATCTGGTTTGTTTCTATCAAGGAGATTAGAGGATGAATGGTCACGTCAAAAGCAGCTATAATTATAAGAACTAGGCCATACCATGTTCCTCATGATAAACATGCATTCAGGCTAAGAGCATTTGATTATCTTTGGTTTGGTTGGGCTGTGGAAGTTAATGCATTTTAAAGGGAAAATGTTTTGTTTTTTTAATCATTGTAATATACATTTGTAAATAAATATTTTTCTGTGACTCATGACCTGCTTGTGCATTCACTGCTAGAAATTGTAAGGCACTTTTTAAAGTCTATTAAAAACTACATAATTGAGAAATTATTCATCGTAATTTAATTAGATCACTTTTGGACTTTTAGTTATTTTTCTTGCATAATCACCTTAGTTGAGATCACAGGGTAGGTTAGCTTTTAAGGTTCATTATACCAACTCTGAACTAGAAAATACTTTTTATTTGTGTCACTGACTTGTCTTGATTCGATCAGTGGTGGAACGTAATTACCTATATTTACTTAAGTACTGTACTTAAGTTCAATTTTTGAGGTATTTGTACTTTACTCGAGTATTTCCATTCAATGCTACTTAATACTTCAACTCCACCACATTTAAGAGGGAAATATGGTACATTTTACTCCACTTCATGTATTTGACAGCTTTAGCTACTATAGCTACTTGGCAGATTCAGATTATTTATACAAAATATGAATCAACTAGATACAACATTAAAGTAATATAACTTAATACATCAAATATTATTTTCCAATACTATAATAATTATTTTTATAATTATTTTGAAACTGGCCACTTGCTATAATTTTACTTTTTGTACTATATAAATAATTGTAGTATATTGTGATGCTAATACTTCTGTACTTTTCCTTCAGTTTATTATAATTTTTTTAATGCGTGCCTAAGTAAAAGATCTGAGTACTTCTTCCAAAACTGGATTTATATTAGATTGTTATATCTTCTTGGGGTTCTCTTGCAAAATATATCCATAATATCGATTTCACTTCCCTAATGCATATGACTTCCTGTATCATGTTGCAGCCAGCACTAAATTACTGAACTTCATCTTTAACATCTGTAGCCTCTCAGAAAACTGCCAATGTGACTTTTGGTTTGTTTACGTAATCTCCATTTTGGGCTCTCTGGCTCTCCGTAGAGAGGTGGAGTAGTCACGTGATCAAAGATTGCGATAGCGGAGTTCCTGGAACAAACAAAACAAATGACAGCTGACCAGCGGACGGGGCGGCCTCCGCTTGTCACTCAATTCGACGTGTTGACGTGTTTTTTTGATAATGTAAGCAACAACACTAAAAACTAAAGAGAAAGACGAAGCTAACGAGCTAACCGCTACGCGTTAGCTTAGCTTAGCTTAGCCTTGGTAAAGCGTCTTCAGTTGTTTGGCTAGGTGTAAATTAATCAGCAGAGAATGGTTTTGTTTTCCAAAAATGCATTCTCTGGATATTATATCTAGGCTCAAATACATGCTAGTTGGTGTCTTGCTAACCTCTGCGAGCTTTTCTCAAAGGGTCATACAAGAGGGTTTTGTTTACAGCCTGTGAAAAGTGTTTATCTTGACAACACAGCCTAAATAACTGCTGCTTATCGCAAGATAGACCTCGCTAGCTATTCCAGCTAATGGTTGCTGTTTGTGTTTACCCAGTTTACGCATGATGACTGTTTGTTGTCAGTTGATCAGCATCGTTTCCACCAGGAGACATCTCAGTCAGCTGTATGTCAATGTGATCTGAGTTGTGGATAAAGCTGAAAGATGGAGGCTGTGAGACCAAAGAAGACCAAGGCAAAAACCAGCGGAAAATCTCAGGTGATTAAGCAAGTCCTGTTACACTTCATTGTCTTTCCTTTGAGGTCACAGGTGGAAGGCCTATTCCAACAAGTATTGTTCTAGTTGAGGGCTACAAAAACACTCCTTCTCACAGCTATGGAGTACACAGTATACAATCCAACATACTTCTATGCCTTTTGACATTGTGAGGAAGCTGGAAAACTTGCAAAACCCTTTATATAAAGGGGCCCAGGATAAAAAACAACAACTTGATTTTAAAAGACACTGTGATGCTATAACATCATAATTTATTAGTTTTGCCACTTTCATGTGATGATTGGTCAGTACTGTTTTTGTTTAGTTTGTTATGTTGAATGTCTTGTATTTCTTTTGTGTTTTCTTTGTCGTCTAACATCTTGGGACCATGTAGGAAATAAGTGTTTTCATATTAACATGTCATCCTTTCAATCAATCATCATGGTGTTTACGCTTAAGTCACATGCTCTTTGTCACCAAGGATTTTTTTCCCCCTCTGATTGTGTATTTATGTTTTCAGCTGGTCAGGAAGCAGAAGCAGGCAGAGGAAGACAAAAGAGCCACAGCTCCCTCAGCTGTCTGTGATGAGGTCTCCACCTCTGGCTTCATTGACATTCCCCTCAGCCTGCCGTATCAGGAGCCAGAGGAGGAGCAGCAGGACCATGTTCAGCCCCCTGAAACCACATCACAGCCATCAGATCTGCCCTCTGAGAAACAACAGACTTCTTCATCACATAATGTATCCACGTCAGTGTTAACTAACACTCTTCAGTCACCTCTGACGTCACAGGGTACAGCGCATCTGACAGAGTCAAAAGACGAGGAAGAGGAGGATTGTGGACTGGCAGCTCAGGGTGCTGAGCTCAAAGGTGCAGTACAGACCACTGAGTTGGGAAATGACACGCAGTCATGGAACCAGCCTTGTGTTTCAACTCAGTTTCAGATCCCACATGCCCCGAGTGCCCCTGCCCTGTACCCTGCTCTCCCAATACTGGAGGAAGGGCCTGTGATGCAGCTTTGTGAAGAAGCTGTGAAAGATAGGGAAAAGGGACCTGCAGTGTTAGCTCTTCCTGAGCAGGAATCTTCCCCTCAAAGTTTTCAGCCTGCTGATTCTGTCGCTGAACTTTTTAGGAGCAAACTCTACCCAGAATTACCCAAGACAGCTCCAGAAATTCAGGTAATCTCATTCACAAAGAGATAAAATTAAGTTAGATAAGATACCAAATGTGGGTTGTTTTAAATGGAAAAAGACTGAATGGGTTTAATTACAGTGTTTATTATACATATGGCGATGTCAACTTAAAAGTCTCAGTGTTTCTTGCTTTAGAATATATTGGCAGTGGCAAGATAGTTAATTTTAATGCAATTGCACATAGATTCACCATTTCAGAAGATACTTTTTCTGTCTGTACATTCAAATGAAATTGCACGCAATATATTAAAATTAGAAACGCTAACGGTTGTATGGTTTTGATTATTGTATTGTGATGATATAAGTTAGATGTATGTGTTCTGTTTTTAAAGTGACTGTAGCTTATTAGACTGTTCTAGCTGAGTAAACAAAAATGGTCTCTGTATCCACATTATTAGTTCATTACTAATCATGTTTTAAAGAAATTCTTCACCCCCCAACATTTCGTTAGTATTTATGAATATTAAGGTTTTTAGTGAAAATATTGTCATATTTTGACATTATTGCCCAGATCCAGATAATAACATAGTTATTAATTGACTGAAGTTATTGTTATATATTCACATGCATCAAAAGTGACATAACATTTGTCACCTCATTTTTCTCTTCTGCAGCCATTCTCACTGGAACAGCTGAGTGTTTGGGAGCCCGGTGGGGGTTTGCAAGCTTGGTTGGAGGGTGTGGAAGTGTGTGCAGCCCAGTTCTGTGCTCTAGCCCGGCAGGAGAACCACGAACTGACCGAACTGCTGCAGAACTACTGGCGCTGTCGTAGGCAGCTGACCCAGTCACACACACAGCTACACACACAGTCCTCTGACTGCAAGAGCACTCAGAATCGTCTCTGGAGCTTCAGAGATGAACAGCTTACACTTCAGGTGTGGTGGTAAAAACCAAAAAAAAGAATTATAGTATGTAGAGAAAACTATTAACGACCTTCTGCTGTAATGACACTGTTAATTACATTTCTTCCCTACAGGGTCTATGTGCAGATCAGTCTAAGGTGTGTGGATACCACCGCTTCCAGCAGGCAGAGTTCAGTCAGAGTGTGCTGGCTGAGCTGAGTAGACTGTTTGAAGCTCGCAGTGAGCTGCTCCATCAGAAGGTAGTGCTTCATGCGTACACTGCTCTGCTGTCTCGCCTCCAGGTGGAATCATACTTGTATCGTCTACTAAAAGGTGAGAGACATATAAGTTCTATTTGCCTTGAAGTGGGCCATGCCTGTTACAAACATGCCTCTAATGCATAATACTAATATTGAGTACATACCAAGGCGGCAACCTCCGACTCCACTGGTTGCAAAAAGAAGTCTGATTGTATAGAAGTCTATGAGAAGATCTCACTTCTTCTCTCTTGATTTATTACCTCAGTAAACATTTTCCTGACGAGTTCATGGTCTCAATCGCTAGTTTCAAGTCGTCTTCAATACAGCATGATGTTCATTTAGTAAAGTACGGGGAGCCAGCATTTAGTGCCTCTGGCCCTCGCCTCTGGAATAACCTGCCAGAAGAGCTGAGGGCATCACAGCCTGTAAATTCTTTTAAACAACATTTTAAGACATTTCTTTTTACCATAGCTTAATCCACTAAATATATATTAATATTTATATTATTATTATTATTTTGCTATGCTATCCACAAACCAATGGGTGACATCAGGGTGACTACGTCCACTTCTTATATACAGTCCATGTACAAACCCTGCATCACCTTTGTGTTCGTTTTTGTTATCAGATTGTTCCGGCAGCCAAACGCAGCCTTGTTCTCTCCAACCCTTGAAAGAGGCCATCAGTGTCCTGTTTAGCTTCACTCGTAGAGTCCTGGATGACACACAGTTCCAGACAGACATCCATCACTGGCTGGAGAGATTGGTACACACACACACACACACACTTCCTACTCCATGTTCCATTGGTCGAGGTGTTTTGTTGTGTTTCCTCACATGGTTCTGGTCCACTCTCCAGGTGGCAGTCCTGCTGCATGTTAGAGGGTCAGGAGAGCACCTGTACCTGCTGTGCCATCTTCTGTGCTGTCCTGCCGGTGTTGGCAAATGGGCTGCACCCTTCCTTCAGGTTAGATAGTGACACCGTATTCCATTTATTGTTGTCATGTCAATGGTTGTACATGCTGACTGGAGTTGTCTTGCCAATGTCGGCCTCAGATCAAAGTTTGGGGGAACACCTGTGGAGTTCAGCACTTTATGCAAGCTCTGGCCATCCTAATGTCTCCTGCCAGGTAAATAGCGGATTACGATTTCTTACTCACTGCCTGTGAACTGTTCAGTTATTATGTCTTTGGTTATGTCTCCATGGTTTTCCGACCTCACGTCTCTAACCAGTGTCTCCTGTGTTTTGACTCAGACACCGCGCAGAGTTCCTGGGACATCTGAAGCCATGTGAGAGCCAGAGCTCAGCAGCTTCTGGACCTGAGTCTGGCAACTGGACACTAGTGGATGAAGGGGGAGAGGAGGTATGTGTCAACAGGCAATGACTGCATTTTGAGAAAAGAAACAAAACTCCTACATCACTGTTTGTAAACAAAGAATTATCTAAAGCAGTCTTTTTCAAAGAGTGGTCCGCGGAGCACTGGTAGTCCGTGAGTGACCCCTAGTGGTCCGTGAGTATATTGGTAATATGTCACATTTTAAATTAATATATTATAAGTTTAAAAGTGTTTCTCAAACTGTTTAAAAATGACTAGTATAGAGTGTAGCATAGCTATGTAGCTACGTGGGTTCGTTTTACGATCTTACGTCATAAATTATCTGCGCGTCAACTGATGGATCGATGGCTCAAGACCAGTTAAAAGAAAATGAAATGAAAAATCTGACGCGACAGTCAAGGTGCATCGTCCTGATGCAGGTGGTTCAGCAGCAGTAAAAAAAAATTATTTTTAATTGATTTTCCTGAAAAAAGCTTGGATGTCAAAATACTTAATTTTCATGGAAAAAAAATGTATTTAAAAAAAATACTTAATTTTCTTGAAAAAAGCTTGGATGTGAAAAAAACCTTAATTTTCATGAAAAAAGCTTGGATGTGAAAAAAGTTTGAGAAACCCTGATCTAAAGAAATGTGGTGAAGTCAATTTCTGATGTGTGTGTTTGTGTATGGGATGGAAAAATGGGAAAAAGCTGTTATAGAAAATAAAATGCAAATAAGCAGTCTATTTCTTCTACATGTTTGCATGGGGAAATAAGTAGACTAACTTGATATAATAAAGTAGATTTTTTCTTCTGGTAAAAGCTGCTTTTGTTTTCCTTCACTGATTGTGTTGGCGTTATGTTATAAAGGACCCAGTCTGCGTGTCTCTCATGATAATGTGATGTGCCACTGAGGTTTGCAGATGATGAATTTATAAATCAGAACATTCTGGTACTTGTTCTGATCTGCTGAGTCATATTGAAAGCTGTTGTGAAAAAGGTGCCAAATGAACACCTTTTGAACATTAAAAATCAGTCTGCTGGCTTAAAACCACGACTGCTGCCAGTACTAATGTGTTTCTTAGAAACCACTTTGTTTTGGGAATCTTCAACATATATATATATTTTTTTTACAAAACCGTAACATTTTGAGAGTAATAACAAGTTACTGTAATTTAATTATTATGTAATCATTTTGTAATCATTCACATTGTTTTAGTTTTCAATATAATGGTATGTTATTACCATTTTATATAAACTAAAGTAAGTAGCCTCCACTTTGCATCTTGCTTTAAAACAGTTTGCAGCTTAAATAAGTGTAAAATAAAGTCCATCATGACTTCTTTTCTTATGTGGTCATTTAGCCTCTAAAGTAACCACATTGTGCTTCTCTGTGTTTAGGATGAGGACCCAGAGAGCAGCTGGATGTTGCTCTGTGAGGAGGATCTGATCTCCCTGCTGACCCAGTTCCCCTTCCAGCAGCTCTACTCGCACATGCTGGGCATGAGCAAGCAGGGTAAGGGAGTCTGTCTGTCTGTCTGTCTGTCTGTCTGTCTGTCTGTCTGTCTGTC
>CALSBV010010907.1:1746431-1766414 GCA_943590825.1 Bovichtus diacanthus | reverse complement strand
GTTATTTTTAATAGATCACCAACTGTAGCTATAAATTGAATAAAAGTAGCTTGAATTGACTTGATTTGTCCTCTTGTTTTGTGTCCAGGTGTTTATCCAGGGCAATGCAGATCAATGTGGTCGTGTCCTGAAACAAATCCTGGAGCATCGGCGTCTTTGCCCACTCATTTCCCCCTTCTTCACTCCCAATTCAGCACCCACTCAGCTCGTCTTTCTCTACCAAGATGTGGTGACATCCTTACACCCGGACAGTGCCGATGTCATTTTCATGCTGCTCACAAAGGTTAGCCTGGTCACAAATGCAACACAGTGAAGAAATCTGATATACATCTAAAGCAGCCCAGTAACAGTAACCACCTCTGCCTCTCCCCGTCTAGTTTGATTTGTCCCGGTGGCTGAATGAAGCCCATCCTGTGTTTTCGGAGAGAACGCGTTTGCTGGAGTTGGTCCACGGAGCTCTCTGCGTCTGCGGCCGAGACCCTGAGCCTGAACTTCTCACGCCTTTTCACCTTTTCACCAAACACTGGACCTGGCTTTTACGCCACCATTTCCCTGATCACTACAGTGACTGCCTGCGTCTTCTTATGACCAGTAAGTGTGTGTGTGTCTGTGTCTTCAACAGGGGGGGCCCGTGAACCTTAGCAGTCCTCAGAGTTACTGCAGGGGGGCCGGCGCATTATTGTTTGATAATGTCTTCAACGTATATGAAAATACACATTACAGTTACATGAATCCAACATATTAGCAAAGATAAATTGGCTTATTCCCATTTAATTTACACAACATTGATGATAGTCGAACTGTTACCCATGAATTCTAGTGCAAACGTGAGCTAGCTAAATCACTGTGCTGCACCTATCCATCACAGCGAACAGATGGCAGAACAGATCGTTTTATTATTACAGAAATATATAATAATAATGTATATTACATATGCATATTTTATACATATGTAGTAGGGGGGGTCCCTGCACCGTCTCTCTTTCAGCTAAGGGGTCCTTAGCCTGAAAAACATTGAAGAGCCCTGGTTCAGACTAAACACTAACTTTCAATTCATTGAAATTTTGTTCATTGGAATTTCATTCAAGTGATTCATCAAAACACATTCATCCTTCTAAAAAAAATACCCATCTTCCCACCATCAAAAAATTGAATCAATTAATCAAGGAAACTGAAGTTAGCTGAATCATTCCATCAAGCTACTGAATCAGATACAAGGTGAACCATTTTAGTCGAGACAAGTCTGTCTATTTGTGTGTTTTATCAAGACACAACTGCAAAACCAGTTATCAAAGATCTGTTATCAAAGGTCTGATATCAAAGGTCTGATATTATTATTGGATGTCGGTGTTTGATTTGCAACTTGTCCAACAAACCAAATGCATTTCTAAACTTTACCAGGCTCCTCAAACCAGTTACTGAGTCCGGAGTGCTGGAAGGTGACTCTGCGCGTGCTAGGCTGCTTACCTCCGTCCCGCAATACCAAGAGCAAGGCTGATCAAGCACTCGCCACCACCGATGTCTCCGGCCGCGCTGTCGGACACACAGCTTCTCCCCACAGATCCCCCATCAGCCTCTCTCCTCAGCAGGTAACTAATGTTGGTCTTGATGTAAACAGATTCTTTCAAAAAATGTCATCCTATCTGTCTCATTAAATTGTAAGGTGCTTAAACATTCATTATTAATTGAAACCACGCTGTGTGATTTGAATTGGTTTCCAACAGGTGGAGGAGACCGTTAATTGGCTGAGTGATTACTTCCTGCGGAGTCGTCTCAGTAAGACAGACCTCCGCAGTTTTGGCCTCTACTCTGCCTGGACTCCCTACATCACTGACGTTGTTTCCTTCTGGGACCATTTGATTGGTTGTCTAATCAGCGTGCAGCTCAGCAGCTGTGCCAGAGAGTCAGTGGGCAGCGGCAAAATAATAAAAGGTAACTGCTAAACGTGAGCACATGTTGAGGACAGTTATACTTGGGATAATTATTACAATTTACCTGATTTGTGCTTGTACTTTGTTGTTGGTATGAAAGTGAACTGTGTCTTGCACTCTCACAGCTCTGCAGGACCTACACAGTAAGATTGTGAAGTTATTTAAGCCTTGGATCTTCACTCTGGACACTGATGATGGCGGGTAAGCATCGCACACCCTCAGCTCTCGGGCAGATGGTGGGGAACTGTTGTCAGTGAGGCAGATGTGACACAGATGTGAGCACAGACAGATCAGACTCCAGAGATCACGAATGTTCACATTCCTCAAGTTGAACCAACAGATGGATTTTTTTTTTTATCTCTAATGCACACTTTAGGTTGCACAAAATGAACCACAAACACTGCAATGAAGAACTGAATCCAAGAAAATGCATTTTTAGCCTCTCAAATATGGAGATCTCCTGCTTTTTTTTCCTGTTTTATATCATATTAAACTGAATATCTTTGGGTTCTGTACTGTGATTCCCTGGGTCAATACATGGAGCTGGCAGCTTAGTGCTTTACAGGTTAAGCAAAATGAAAAACAAAGAGGATTTCAATATCAGTGTCTCTTTTTCTCAGTAACCTCAAGTGCTACCCCTGGCTGGAGACGGACGCGAGTGCGGCAGGATGTCTGGTTGGCCTGTATGCTCAACTCGCTGACACACTGCATCACAAGTTCAGAGGTGGGTCTCCAGTAGTCCTGTGTTCACACATGCATGAGTGATTACTGTTAAACTTACTTATAACTTTGTTTGTGTGTGTGTGTGTGTTTCAGACCGCTTGCTCCCCGGCCAGAGAGGAGCACTGTGGCTGTGTATGATGCAGTACTGTGAGAGCTGCACCGCTCCCCGTACACCCGAGTACCTTCTCTACCTGTACCACACACACCTCCGCAGCCTGCCCTGGAGAAACCTGCACCCCGACACTCAGCTCATGGAGCAACTCTTCAAAGTCAGTCACTCTACCCTCCGACTCCTAACCCCTGACCCCACACTGGTCTAGACTTGCATGACACACGTGAGCGTGATCATTTGAGAGCTTGGTCTTTGGCCCATAGCTCCTATTATTAGCCTGACTTCTCTGTTCCTGGAAACAAGCTCCTGTCTCTCAAGACCTAAATGGATCTGTAGAGGCTGCTGTACTGAATAAGCACAGTTAAAAAAAAAATAGTCTGATAATTAGATTTGCTTATCCATGAATGGTAACGCTTACCAAAAAGGGGATAGAAGTAGGCAGGGGGAAGAAAAACCAGCTTCTAGTCTCATTATTCAATCAAGAATATCATCCATTTTGTCCATCTTGTATTGTGTGGATCATTATTCAGTTGTAGTAAAGTCAATCTTTTCATCTCATGGATCTCTTTTAATACTTTTTAACCAATTATCGGCTTTAGGTGGACCAATTTGTAACCATTGTACATTTACATGTAATTGTTTTGTGTCATTTAAGTATTTTAATAAGATATCTATAACTCCCTGTTATTTCTTTGATGAGGTCTCTCATATACAATCTGATTAATTTACGTATAATTATATTCTGATTTCTTTCAAGATAACTGAAATAGCAATGAATGTGTATCTTGCATAAAAAAAAAAAGTAATACATATTCTGAGTACAGTCAGTTGCGATCCAAGAGGTTTGATCTGTTTGTAGTTCTGGGTTTTATCATAGTGGATTTTTGATTCTTTTCTCTCCTTCCTGTGCCTGCAGGTGGAGAGAGGAAGTCCCAAGAGCTGCTTCCTCTTTCTGGGAGAAGTGTTGTGTGAAGTCAACTGGGTCAGCGTCCTAAGTGACCACTTACAAACGCCCCCCACCTCCACAATATATCCAACTGTACGGGACACCGGTGCTCAGGAGACACATACCATGTTAGTTTATCTACTATACATGCTAGTTTTTCTGGCAAAGGAGGAACAAATCCTGAGTCAACAGGTAAGTCCAGAATATGTTGGTTGCCCATCAGGGTCAGACCTCTTGTCCCTTCTTCATTCACTCTTCATTTATTTCCTCCTCAACCTCCAGGACTCCCCTCTACTCAGTCTATTGGTCCAATCCACCTCTCTGCCCTGGCACCAACTGGACTTGTCGCCATACCAGGGCATTCTGGGATATGTCGGCACTCACTACCCGCCCTCTTTGCTGCTCAGTGCTGATTCTGCGCCTCAGCTGCTGTTGAAATCACTGCGTAGCGCTGCTGGGCTCCACCCCCGCCCGAATGAAGTTCCACACAGGGTGAGACAACTTGTTTTTACAAGTCATATCCCAGATTTTCTAAATCATACACCTCTTATTAATCTTAGTCTAGATTATGGTACATTAAAGTTGGTTTAAACTCCCACATTTAAGATCTGTACGTTGTAGGTGGCAGCCCAGTCAAGGTTTCAAGCGCAGAAATGTATGACAGAACATACTCATTGATGAATTAGTTTCCGTGTAGTATATCAGACATTTTTGATAAATTGGACACTACAATAATTCATAACTCCATAAATAAATAAATTAAAACGTATACTTATAGCTGAGATTTCATAAGAGTCTATTTCTGGCATGAGTAGAGATAATATGTACAGCCTGACTGTCGTTGAACAGCTTTGTTATACAGAGCTATAAGAATAAATGCATCTCCTATATCTGCATATACTCTGCCCCGGGCAGATACATCTTGTGTAAAAGTGGGAGGCTTAGAACATCCGTTATAAATTTAGACCTAAACAATTCAGTTTTCTTTGCCAGCTATGTATCACTCAGCCAAATTATATAATTGTAACACTTGAAATCCTTACAGTTGCTGTTGACGTAGAGCAGCAGAAGGCTATACACCACTTGATAATGTTCCAAAATAGATGGATTTTGGCAAAATACACTTCCAAGCTTCACTGTAAGCAAGACTGCTCTAAGATCCATGTATTTTCGCTTTAAAAAAATTCAACTCCAATCCTAAAAATAGCCTTATTGTAAATATCAGAAATTAATAGATGTATTTCTTTGGTAAAGTTGACATATTTACTTCAAGAGTCATATTTCACCTTTTCTTCTTTACTTTTTGGACAAAATTAACTGCATGTGAACCAGTAATAATAAACAAGTGACGTAATACTTAAATGATTGAGAGAATCCAAATAAAACCTAAATCGTACTTTTGACATTTAACTGTTTCAGGGGGCGGGAGCTCCAAGTTTAGGGAAACGTACTCTGAATATCTTTTAAAACGTGTATAATATATTCATGCATGCATTAATCCAAACAAACGAACAAAAACACTATAATCTGTGTTACTTCCCATCCGTCAGGAGGAGACGCTGAAGGCTGGAGTGTACGTGTGCTGGTGTGTGCAGTCATTGGTGACTCTGGAGCAAGGAGGCAGCATCAGCCTCAGCAGCCTGGAGGCTCAGCTGGGGTCACTCCTGGAGAGCGTCGTCACATTCAACCCACCAGGCGAGTTGTCCTCACCGTCTTCCTCAACATTATCGACCATCGGATATGAATTCCTTCATCACCCCGACCTTACCACTTCCTGCTTCTTTTCACCTCTACAGAGACGGGTTTGGAGCAGAGGCACATGGCGTTCTGCGGTCTGTTCAGCGAAGCTCTGGCTTTGCTGAATGGCGTCGGCGTCTCAACAGGCGAGGCGCTTGCTGCCCACGTCATCGCCTGGCTGGAGAGGAAGGGCAGGGGCTTTCCTATCCTGCCTCTTCTCACGGCTTGCTCCCGCTGTCTTGCATCAGTGCGGCACATGACGCGGATCATGGAGGCGTGCATTGCAGCGTACTTCAATCATGGTAACCGACGTTTATTAGGGGAGATCGTGTCTGTATCTGTGTCTGTGTATCTGTGTCTGTATATCTGTATCTGTATGTCTGTCTCTCCGCAGCTTCTCTACTCTTCTACTGGACCCATCAGCCTAATATTTTTTTGTGCTCATTTTGTCATTTTGAACCGGAGCATCTGCAGATTAATTCCATTTCGCTATGTTAGGCACAACACGAGATGAATAAATCTCTCTTGTTGTCATCTTCGCTGCCATCTTGACTGTAAGGGAGCCGGGAGGGACAGTTGAGTGAGATTCTACTTTATTTGGGAGGGGAGAGGGTCACGGGGGGTCACAGAGGGTCCTCCTCTATATATCTGTCCTGTGCACATGCATCCATGCACATGTTAGTATGCTGTACATAAACAGACATAACACTGTCTTACGTAAGATAGACATTTAAGTCCAGAGTTTTTCTTTACTGCCAGTCCTCTGCTTATACAAGTCGTTACTTGACAAATTTCCCTTTACAGTCCTTTACGTTCCTCCCTTTAGTATAGATAGTTTAATATGATATGAAGGATTCACTAGTTATTTTCCCACTGTCTGTGTTTTTGTTTCAGCTGAGGAGGAGTCTGTAGGTTGGGGTCCTGTGTTGGCATCGCTGCAGGTGCCTGAGCTCACAGTGGATGACTTCCTCTCTGAGAGCCAATCAGGAGGCAGCTTCCTGACTCTCTATGCCTTCATCCTGCAGCGCCTCAACTCTGAAAACACAGCAGCCAATGAGATGAGGACTCTGGCTTTAGTTAACACATGGACCAATCAGGTCTTCCCCAGGTTTGACCCCCTTTCACACTCTCATTTTGCTGATTGTTATGGCTTTTAAAAGTCCATTTAGCGTTTCAGCCTGTGTGCTTTTGTGTGTGCAGTGGTCCAGGTGATGAAGCTAAGCTGTTTCTTTGGTGGCACAAAGCGCTGAGTCTGTCAGCGGAGCAGCTGAAGCCGCAGGCAGGACAGACTGAAGTGTCAGGAGTCGTCATGGGTCTGATGAGGTTGCAAAGCAGGCTGCTTCAGCTGGGAGAAGAGAGACTGAACTCTGGGCTGTTAGGAGCTATCGGCCTGGGGAAGAGATCTTCTCTTTCTAATAGGTAAGCTCACATGCATTTTTATTAACTAATGAAAACACGTGTAAGCCAGATAGAGTTAGATATCAGAGCTAGAGAAGCTCCTTTTTTCCTTCCCCGATACCAATTCTGATACCTGAACTTGCATATCGGCCGAAACCAAATAGCGATTTGATACCAGTGCGTTGAAAACCCAAAACATTATATACATTTTTTTTTTTATCGGCTGTATACTACTAACCCTGTATGAATATTTAGCGAGCTTGATTCTGGCCAACATCACACTCTCTGCTGTCAGTACTGCGCTTGTGCAAAGCCAAAGCTATGAGCTGATAAATGATACGACAACATGATATTGGCTCCGTGCATAGACGTACTCGCCGATACACGAAACAGCATTTTAGGCTGTATCAGAGGCATTTCCGATACTGGCATCAATATCGGAACAACTCTAATCAGAGTGAAATATGAATTCATCATTGTTGATAAATTGCCTGTTAATGTACCTACTGTACATCTAGGTTCAGGGTGGTGGTACGCAGTCTGGCAGCATTCCTGTCAATCCAGGTGCCATCAGAGACCGAGCTGCGACTCCAACCCACCAGTGACTTGCAGCTCTCTGCGAAAGCACAGCAAGTATGCAACAAAACAAATACAGCGTTTTCATTTTTCTAGCCTGCAATTATCTCCTAAAAATAACTTGTGTTTTCCGTGGATGCAGACGTTGGGGGTGTTGGAGGCCATGCCCAGCAATAAGCAGTACGCCGAGTTAGAGGACTCTGTGAATAAAGCTGTCCAGTTCATCCGCTACCCAGGACACTGTCTCAGAGATGGACCCCGACTGCTGGCCCTGCTAGCCAACCACCTATACCCTGACCTCAGATACCTACACATTATCCGTTAACCACGATGTAACCTGACACTCATGCTGGAGGTCCGAGAGGATGTTTGCCTTCTGTGGCAAATCCAGTGACCACTGCTCTGATCTGCACAGAGAAAATCTTCCAGGAGCACAAAGTTTTGAAGCAGTGACGCTGAAGTGCAGTTTGCTATTACATCAGCAAGAGCTGCATGTCTTTATCAGCGAGGGCTTTGTGTGACAGACGCTTTACTGTTCATCAGAGCTCGCTGTGCATTTGTGAAAAATACTTTTTGACTGGTTCAATGAAGGCTCATGAAACCAGTCGGAAGCATAAGAAAAATGTGATGTGCTAAACTCTTCTCTTTATTCGCACTTTGCTTTCCTCTTTCATGTTTATGCCTTGTTGCTTTTTATATGACTTGCCTGTTGGTTTTCAACACCTCTGTTTTAAAGTTGCACATATTTATTGAAGCACAATTCATGAATCAGAATTCAACGCTGGGCTTTAGGTGTGAGTTTCACACCTCCTTGTGGAATCTAACAGAGAAAAGTTGAAGGGTCCACAAATTATTAGGAGGAAGTTGAAGGACAGATCTATTAGGCCTATACGTTTAGTAGTTCCTTCTTAGAATTGGGAGGGGGGACATACCGGGAATGTTAGGAGGCAGAGTTCAATGCCTGATGCAACTATCTAAAGTCAGCTGTTAATGCTAGCATCTAGCTACAATCTGAACTCTCTCAATCCTACATGCTGTACACAACTGATCATGTTTAGTAACAGAATATTTGCCAGTATTATTTTCTGTCCAGCCAAAAGTGCTTTCCTTGTTTCCGCCAAAGAGATGTTATTTTAATTTGCTCAGCTACTTAAAACTTCTTGACCACAAACTCCAGTTGTCATCTGTCTCTGTTGGGTACAAAAACTGCAGCCTGAATAAGAACATGAGCGAGAAGATACACTAAGTACCACTTACAATGTCCCACACCCCTACCTTATAAAGTAGTGTGTGCTCCGTTATACAAATAACTGACGCCATTACTTAAAAGAGCAGGGATGTCATGTTGTTGGAGCTAGTATGTAACGGGGCTTATATACACAAATGTGTCATTCGAGGACAAAGGAAGATTTAATTCAGACCTCCAAACTGTACTGTGCTAAAAATGTTTTTTTTTTCACATTTTAATTACACTCGTCAGTTCACCACTTCTGTTGCTTTGTGCCATCTCAATAATAATCGTGCTGCACTTCTGCAGCCTGAAGCTCGCCTTATTGCCTGTGTTATGTGGTGACTGTTAATGTCAAAAGCATTGCTTTTTTATGAGTCAGTGATCAGGAATGGGTCTGTAGGGCTGCTGGAGGAGGGAGTTACAGAGCTTGGCTGCACAAAGGAGACAGCGCTATGTTCAATAAAGGGAGCGGAGTGTCTCACAGATGGTATTCACCAACTTAGCTCAGTGATCAGGGAACACATGTAGTACATGAAACCTCTGAGAGCAGGAAGACTGATCTATGCTCCCTGGACAGGGCACGTAACTGCCTTGTGAATCGAGCTGTGAGGAACCAGTGAGAGAGACAACGGATCCAGACAGCAATACAGGACACATTGTGCAACCGCTGCAACAAAACTGGCCTGCATTCTCCATGCCTAACGCTGCATATGGTCAAATTGAGAATAAAGCTAAACTTGTCTAAGAAGCCTGTTATGAAAAGTGTGTGCTGTGTCTTAGTAATTTAATTGTGATTGGCATCCTGTTGTTTTGTTCCGTACAAAGGCACAGTACACATCCCCCATTTGAAAGAAGATTGTTCAGGCGGGGGTCTGTAAGTTGAGCAGTGTGCTTTTGCATGCACACAAACAGCCAGCGTCCTCATTTAACACCACCCAACTGTCTGGGTGAACCTCTCTTCAGGCAACGGTGGTCTCTATGGTTACAGGAAGGGTAGAAGTGAGAGAGGAGGTGGAAAGGACGGGGTGTTCTGAGGCTGTGAGAGAGGAGGTGGGAGATGCTTGCAGGCGCTCATCGCTGCCTCTCCTTCACTCTCCAAAACGGCCTCCGGTGTCTTCTGTGGAACCCTCGTCTGTCTCCGCTCGCCATCTAGTCGGCCTTCTGTTCTCCCGTCTCTCAGCTCAGGTGGTGGAGTACACTGGAGCAGTCGATGTGTACGTGACAGCTTGCTCTCAAACATTAGCCTCACCTCATGTTAACTCTCTCTCTCCTCTCTCTAACTCTCTCTCTATCTCTATATCTCTCTCTAACTCTCTCTGACTCTCCTCTTTTTTTCTCTCTCTTCTCTTTTCTCTCTCTCTCTCTCTCTCTCTCTCTCTCACACACACACATATGGGACCCTTTGCTGAGACAGAGTATTCCTGGCAGACACATCACTGTCTGGCAAATTCCTGTGTCACCATGGAAACCCAGCATCAGGTCAGGAATAGTTGTTCCTAGACTGTGCACTCAGCAATCAGAGCAGCACGTGGTGGATCTGCTCCCCTCGGTCATCATTGGCAATTAGGCTGCAGACATAAAACAAACACACTGTTCGGAGTGCAGAAAATTGAAATCTGACAAGTTATGCAAGACCTGCCGACAGTACTGAGTAGGTTTATTGTATAACGTGCAGTGGGGGAAAGTCGCTAAGTGCATTTACTCAAATCCTGGACAAATTTAAATTACTTGAGCTTTACTTGAGTGTTTTCTTTTCATGCCGCCTTAATCTGACAGCCTAAATTGCAAGTTACTTTTTTTTTTTAATAAATAGATTTTTTGCACTCAACATCTTAGAGCTTATAAAACTATTTTGATAATCCTCTTGCAAAAAAATGTCAAGGTTCCATCTTCACAAATGTAAAGATTTGCTGCTTGTCCTTTTGATTATTTAAAATATTTTTTAAATAATTTAGAATTTTGTACAATTGGTTACAAAACCCTTTGGAGCGTGGGTCATTTTGATAGCATTTCTAATTTTTTTCAGAATGATTACAAACCAAAAAAATCACCCGATTAATCCATAATGAATATTATCATTAGTTGCAGTTTTATACGAAATAGTAAAAAAATAAAAATACAAATAAAACTACAACAGTAAAATGTTGTTTTACATTAATGCATGAGTAACAACATTGAATATATATTAGTAAGTGATGGGACATTTCTCTACTTTTGAAATACACTTTCCTGATTATACTTACATACTTTTACTTAAGTAACATTTTCAATGCAGGTTTTTTTTTTATTTTTTTTTATTGTAACAGAGCATTACAGTTCATTTCAACAGGCTGAACAGAGGGCCATGCATGAATAACACTCCACTGCTGACCAGTTGCTCTTCTGGGACAGCTGCACTGGCCTGAAGTCCCTCCCTGAAGCCAAAGCACACACTCAGCTGGACACATAGGAATGTCTCTCTCTATGTGCTTGCATTGTTTTGAATGATTAGTGTGTGTGTGGGCACATGCATATATGCGTGTGTGAGAGCAAGTGTGCATTTGTGTGTGTCTGACGGGCTCCTCCGATTGAGACACCCATTTTTCTCGCACCTCCTCGCCAGTCCGGTGTGGAGTGATGACTCAGGCTTAAATGAGTCGAGTCTCTCTTACTTTCTTTCTTTCATTCTCTCTCGCACATTGACCCAGCAAAGCAGAAGCACTTTGCCCCCCTGAGTACCTACTTAACGGTGAAAGTCATCAATAATGACTCAGACCTCCTCGGGTGGTTTAATATGTGTGATTTTTAGAAAGCTGGGTATGCTGCTTGTTGATCTGCTCAGGAAGTAATGTTTGGCCTTAAAGATACACTGTGTGTTTAGTTTATTTATTATACAGTGAAGGACGAATAAAAAAATGAGTTTGAAAAAGTTAATGTAGGTTTATATCTGGATTGTCGGACTGATGAAAGTATAGTTAGGTTGAGGTGAAGTATTCAACTCAAATTAGGGGCAGAGCAAGACTGGACTACTAACCAGTCAAAGTGGGCAACTGGCCCAGAACTCCTTGAGCCCAGTAGCTCCAGCTGTACAAATAGTTTAGAATATTTTTAATTGAATATTTGTTTGGGAATAAACACTAATAAAGGGTCATATCAGCTGACGTGATAAGGGGCTTAAGGTGGATCCCGCTTTACTGTCTTAAAGAGGGGGCTCATGTCAAAATCAAGGTTTAAGACTTTCCTTATTTTACTGTAGTGTGTATGTGTTGAATAATCCAACATTGATTTCGCACAGAGGACAACAGAGGGCCAGCAGCTATTTTTTGCCCACGGCCCCCCTAGCATAATCCAGGTATGGGTCAAGGTTTGGGGTTAGTTGGGTTATTTTGGGGGAGTTGTTTAAACTCAAAGTTAAAGGTAGGCCGTGTTAACGTAGGGGATCACCTCAAGGTTTAGAGTTAAGGGAAATTTCAAGTAGATTTCCAGTGCTAGGATGTCTCACAGCATGCCTGGGTTTGATCTTGGGGTCACTGCTGAAATGTCAGCTGGGTGAAGTCTAAGGTCAGGACATTAAACCAGGACACTGTGTCAGTTTACAGTGAAGGAAAGGGTTAAAGTTGGTGTGGATTTTAGGGTTTGGTGTTGGGAAAAGTAGAATGTGAACACGTCTTCATTCTTTACAAAGATAGAAGATCCAAATGCGTGTGTGTATGGAGTCATCACATGACTCAGCAGTGTGTATACCAACTCATCCCAAGCACGACTACACGATCACGCACTTTTTTTTTTTTTATTATCAGGTGATTGTTTTTCTGTCGGTAATCGGGACTCTCTCTCTCTCTCTCTCTCTCTCTCTCTCTCTCTTCTCTCTCTCTCCAAATATGACCCTGTTTCCCTGCCCAGTGAACCACATCTTCTGACATGTTTGCTCAGACTGGCAAATCAATGAGAAAATGAAAGCTTCTCTGTTTGTAATTCAAATTCTTAATTCAAACTTCACCCTCCATGCAACTCTCAGTGTGAGTGCTGAGCGTGTTTGTGAGCAGACCTTGAACAAAGAGCCCTGCTGGCAGGCTGCTGGCTGAGAGGGCTGGGTCTGCTCTCCACACTGCAAGCGGATCTTTTAGATACAGACAGGACCGTTGGACACAAGGCAGCTGGCTCGGTAAGGACACATCTTTTTGTTTCTTCTTCTAAATGCATATTTAAGCGGCAGCTGCCTGCACAGGTCGGAACGGGGAAGATCAGGGATTTTTTTTTTTTTTTTTACCTCTTTCAATAAGTTCATTGACTATGATTTCTTTTATATAATTAATATTTATGACTGAACCACAAGATGGTGAACTTTTTTTTCCTCCTTTGTTGTCTCTCTGAATCCCGTTAGCAGTGATTTGGGTCCTTGTTGCAGGTGGGGTTGTGTGATGGGTGTAGGTTTAGGCAGGCTGGAGACGTCAGATGCACCCCAGTGTTTGGTCACCGGTTATTTCAGAGACTGTGATCCTCCCGGCGTCCTGACGTCAATTTATAAGGACCTCGCAGTGCCGGGGCGGCAGGCAGATAGCACGAGCCAGGGAAGACCATGTTCATGTGATATTCTCCATACACTGCTCAGCATTCTGGTAGGATTTTCTTTATTTTTTTTCCTTTCCATTCTTTTTTTTTTTTTTTTATTATTATTATCTTCCTTTTGAATTCGCGTTGTCCCGATCTCGTGTGGATCCTTGGCTTTCTGTCACTAATATTCCGTCTTCATTGTATGGGTTTAATATGGGAAATAATCCTCGGGGTTAGTCAATCGGTAAAACCCGGTGGTCGGTGGTAAATGACGGTGTGAATGATCGGTGTCTGTCTGGGCTCTATGTTGCACAGCGAAGCGGTGTCTCTTTGTCTACACGGGGTGATTCTGAGCAGAGTAGCTTAATGTCCTATCGTTACATGTAGGCTTTTTTTTTGTGTGTGTGTGTGTGTGTGTGTGTGTGAGTGTGTGTGTCGACTTTTAGTCAGGATCACTGTGTCCTGTTGGGAAACGCAGCGCAGAGGTTTCTGCTGTCTGACACGTTGTGCCTCCAGCTGGCAGCAGATCCTCAGCAGGATCATCCGACAGACGAGTTATTTCTGTTTATTGCGGAACATCAGTTCCAAAAAGGAGGGTGATTGAAACGCATTCTCCCCAGTATGGTGAGCAGCCTACCTGCTGGGCTGAGCGGATGCGGAGAAGCCTCTTGATGGAGCAGATGAAGGGGATTCCTCTGCACTTCACTCCAGCTCATCAACCACATCCCCATAGCAACAGATAGGGAAACCAGCAGGAGCGACTAATCGATTAATCAAATCAAATCAACTGCTAAATGAATCGCAAACTCTTTTGACAATACATTCATCGGTTTGAGTAACTTTCTAAGAAAGGAAAAAAGTCTAATTTTAAAAGTCTAATCTCTTTTTTTAAATGTGAATGTTTTTTTCTGGTTTCTTTACTCCTCTGTGACAGAATATATTTGAGTTTTGGAGTTTTTGACATTTGCAGATGTCATCTTGGGCTTTGGAAAACACTGATAGACATTGTTCACAATTCGCTGACATTTTATAGACCAAACAACAGATAATTGGAAATGAAAATGATCGTGAGTTGCAGCCCGAACCAGAACTCTGTGTTCACAATTCCAACTATCGGCAAATAGATGTCCCAGTAAAGCCCTGAAGAAGAGCTCTTGAGTGCACTCTGCACATCTGCTATGCCATTATAAGCCTAGCCTGTTAGTCTGTCCAGCATTTACCAGTGAGAAGCATTATTAGACTCTAACAGTAGCCTTGTATCTCACCAGTGACTGACCGCGGCCTTAAGAGGGGGGTCCCAATCCCGACAGTGTGCAGCTATGGGGAAGGACTACTACAAGACCCTGGGCATCCCTAAGGCCTCCAACGAGGAGGAGATCAAGAAGGCCTACCGGCGCATGGCCCTGCGCTTCCACCCTGACAAGAACAAGGATGCCAACGCCGAGGAGAAGTTCAAGGAGATCGCAGAGGCCTATGAGGTACTCAGCGACCCCAAGAAGAGGGTCGTCTATGATCAGCTAGGAGAGGAAGGTGAGGGGGGGGGGGGGGGTTCATGTCTGGGTTTGACTCTGTCTGTCTGTGTCTGTGTAGGATCATTGAGTGAAAGCGGTCAGAGAGTGCAGGCCTTGTTATACAGGCGTTATGATGTGTTAAGTTGTTATTAAAATAGCTCAGGCACAGCATGTTATATCACAGTGGTGGGCTTCAGTCACCGAAGTAATAATACCGCGTCTCTTCCATGTTTTCTTGATTGTGTGTAAGTGCAGAAATGTGTGTGTGATTGTTATCTTTAGTGTCAACAACTCTTACTAGCTCTAATACCTTATAGTCTACCTCAGCTGCTAGTGTGTGTGTGTGTGTGTGTGTTAGGTGACAGACAGATGGCTTAAGATCATTACGTGGTTGAGTTATGAATAGCTGCGGCTGCTGTAGTGTACATTTGTGGGGGTTTTGTGCGCGTGTGTCTCTGCTGACAAAGTGTGTGTGTATTTGTGTGTGTTCGATGGAGTGACCTGGTATTTTCTGAGTTCCACTAGTGCTGTTGGAAGATCAGTGATGCTGTGGGATTTTTCCCGCCTACGTGGGCTGCGCGCTTCTCTGTGCTGTTGCCCACACGAAAGTCTTTTCTGAACATTGTCCCGTGTCTGGTATCTGACTTCACATTGATGTGTGTTTTTCAGCATGGTGGGTGTTTGAGTGTGCACGTGCGTATGACGCTCACCTTCCTCTCTCTCTTTCCTCTCTCCTCTTTCCTCTCTCAGGTTTGAGGACGGGCGGCAGCAGCTCCTCAGGTGCCCCTGGCAGCTCGACGTACCACTACACCTTCCATGGAGACCCCCACGCCACCTTTGCCTCCTTCTTCGGCGGCTCCAACCCCTTTGACATGTTTTTTGGCTCCAACCGCAGCCACAGCCGCTCCAACGGTTTCTCCTTCCACAACGACCACGATGCAGACCAGGAGATGGACGTGGATGAGGACGACCCCTTCTCTCATATCGGGAGACAGTTTGGCTTTCCGGCGGGGGTGAACAACGGCTTCCCAGGGGAGGGCCGCAGGAGGAGGGGGGTGCACTCGGAGCGCCTGGGGACAGGGCGCAAGCACCAGGACCCTCCGGTGGTCCACGAGCTGAAGGTCTCGCTGGAAGAGATCTTCCACGGCTGCACCAAGCGCATGAAGATCACCCGCCGCAGGCTGAACCCGGATGGTCGAAGCATGAGGACAGAGGACAAGATCCTCAACATTATCATCAAGAAGGGCTGGAAGGAGGGGACCAAGATCACCTTCCCGAAGGAGGGGGACGAGACCCCTGAGAACATTCCTGCCGACATAGCCTTTGTGCTTAAAGATAAAGGGCATGTCCACTTCAAGAGAGACGGTTCCAATATCATTTTTAACAGCAAGATCAGTCTAAAAGAGGTGCGTCTGTCGCTTTTCATCTAACCCCTCTCTCTTCTGTCCTTCTATCTGCTCTTCTGTCTGTCTTTAGTCCTCTCTCTTTGTCACGGTTCTGCATACAGATGAGTAGATAATGCTGCTGAGGTTGGGAGTTTGACTCCCAGTGGAGCAAACCAGATAGAAATGTAACGCATTCATAGAGCTGCAAAGGCTTGGATGAATATCAAAAAATGGCACACTTTCTTTCCACTCCTTTTTGTTTGCATCGTTCTTGTCACTCAACCTGGGCAAACGATGGATGAGGTGTAGAGGTGTGACTGTAAATTAAGAGTCTTATTATGTCCTGGGTAGGTGGTCGTATACATAACCTATTGAGGAGTGAGTGTGTGTGTGTGTGTGTTGCTGGAGGACAGGATCAGCGAGCAGCAGAGTCTCTGTCGCTGCAGTGTGAGAGAAGCAGCAGAATGTGATGTCCTTGTGTGACCGGCACAGAGTCATGGTCCTCACTTGTTCTGCACTGCTGTATGAATATACATCCACAAACACACATGCGAGCCGACACACATAAAACTACACACAGGAATAAACATGCACGCAAGCGTACACTCTCTTGCATCTTCTAGCGTATTTTCAAACACACTCGGTTGTTACAGATTGATTGTAGTGTGAAAGTGGTGACAATCCAGGCTGCTATTACTGTGACTGGCAGGACATTTAATTAGCCGCTCCTACGAGGGCAACGGGTCCAGCACAGCTCTGCCCCGTCTGTGAATTACACAAGCGTTAATGTTTCTAATAGCGCTGCCTCTTACGGGCCTGCGCTCCACGTGGTCTGCTTAATGGCAGGTGTTCTCAACGAGTTGGAGATGTCAGGGGAGTTGTTTGTACTCCACTCAAGCCAATTTTGAACAGTTTTCCTCTAAAAGCAGCACCGACTCCACAGGAGTAATTCACCGGTAAACAAGGTGGGCCTGCACATCTATGAAGACAGCCTAGGTAATGAGAGCACATTGGAGTTTATTAAGTCGCACTAAGCAGGAGATGGTGCTTGATCAAACCTGCACAATGATTACGTTTGCACTGCAGAACTCCCTCAGCTAAGTCCTCTGCTCTTACGGCAGCCAGATAAGAGACTTAAGTCTGATGCAGCTAAAGACGGGATGGGGGGGGAGCTGTGGAAGGGGGGTGGAGGGGGTATCTGGGGAATATTAGGGAAGTGGGTCAGATGATTCAGTATCCAAAGCAAATAAGAGCTCATATTCCACTGCTCCACTCTGCTTCCCTGAAGATGTGATGCAGTGAAAACGGAGCACCAGCTACACGCCGCACGCGAGACAACCTGCCACATAAAATGTTCAAAAATATGCAATGCACCAGTGGATAATCTGCCGAGCCGAAAAGATGATTGTTTCCAATCAGTGCTCATTCTAAAGGACAACTACGGTAGTTTTCATATAGTCTATGGTCTCATTTCGACTGCTGTATGATTCACCACGCTCAGTTTTGCTTACTGCCTGAAGCATGTCCCGATGAGCACTTTCATTTAGCGACGCCAAGCTCGTTTGACCACGCTGTAAACTCCGGGGAGGCTCTGCTTGCTAGAGGCAGCCCTGCGATGTCTTCACCTTGACAGCAGTGAGAAGCAGTTAGAGAGCTTCGCAGGAATTTGACACATTGATTTCCCTGACACTGACCTATATCTTGATCTTTAGTCTGGCTGTTTCGGGCATTAACGGTGCCTCTGCAGTGTTGCTGGTATCGGCTGTGGCTCCTGTCACCACTGCACTCAGCTCAGCAGCAAAATCCCACGTCCAAAACACACGTAGGTGCAAACTGTAGCTGTTGGGTTCTAAAGGCAAAGTGGACCGTTTGCAGTTCCACTTCTGATATCAATTAAAAATGCAAGTATACTGTTTATCCACAACGGTAGAAGATGTTAAATCAGTGGGAGTACAGCAGCATGTGCATGTTTTAACATTTATTTATGTGATTCACTCCTGTCAGTTCACTGAATACACAGCCCACGGTTTTGTGGTTAGAGCTGCAACTAGCAATTAATTTAATTATTGATTAATCATTTGCTCTACGAAATGTCAGATAATAGTGGAATATGTCCATCGCAGTTTCTCAAAGTCCTCAAAGTTCAAGGTGAGGTCTGTAAAAATGTCTTGTTTTGTCAGTCAAAAACCAAAAGATATTCAGTTTAATATGATAAAGTAGAGAAAAGCTCCATATATTAGAGGCTGAAAACAGCATTTTCTGCCCTTTTTGCATGAAAAACAATGACTTGTTTATCAGAATAGTTCAGTTAGCGAGCGATTATGTTTCTGTGGATTGACTGATTTATTATGGATTAAGCGACTTATAGTTACAGCTTTGTGAGGACACTTTTAAATTGCCTTTCAGTAAAAAAAAACCCAAAAAACTGATTATAACTGTAGGGTAGCGTGTAACAGTGATGGTTAACATTAGGATATGGCCCTAGGGAATTAATCTACAGGTCATTCTCACAAATATAGTCGAATCAAAGTGTATCTGTGTGCGTTTGTGTCAGTCTCTAGAGCTGTGTTGTCTGAGCTGAGGCTTATGCAATCAGTGGGCCCTCAGATCCGCTGGCAGTGTGTGCCGAGCGTCATGGCAACCTGTCTGTGTGTAAGACTTGTGTTAGTGAATGGAACTGTTCTTAGTGAGAGGATGAGCACCAGTCTCCATCACAGTCACAGGCTGAATCACTGATCATGTATGTAGTGGGGTAAGAGGAGGCTGATGTCATGGCTGGAGAACTCTGTCTGTCCTCTGAAGCAGCTGCTCCGCTTCACTGAACTTCAACTGTCGACACACGAGACGAGACAAAAACAATTCTCCAGCAGTCTTGATACAGAATTGGCCACATAATGACATGGACTGGGTGTTAGAGGTTAAGCACGTTAATGCAGGCACAATCACTATTATATCATGAGCGGCGAGTGGCCTCGGGGTGATTGGTGTTCAGAATTGTTATGTTTTGAAAGAAACTGAGAAGGATACTTAAACTACTCTTCTCTTTTTTTCCATCAAAAAAAGCTGCCCTAAGTAGAATATAGCTTAATGGATTTATCTAAGACATTGCTAAGAATGAATTCCTTTCTTAATTGAGTATTCAGATTTTAATCAGCCTCTTTTGATGTCTTTTTTAATCAGACCCTGGTTCCACACAAATATTTTATCTTATCATTTGCAGACTTACTCTTCTCCTACACATTTGTCCAAAACTTTGGTTTCTGACCAAATACGTGTAAAACTAAAAACATTTTCATCAACCTCAGCTGTACCTTGGGTTTTAAATCCAATCAAATAAAAAATCTATCACTGCTAATTGGCAAATGTTGGCACGTTAACTGTGTGGTTAACAAAGGTCATCAGCCAGTTACGTCACAACCATATGGTCACTGTGCTGAACCCTTTGAAGACCAAGATTTCCCACTATCATTCTTTAAAATACCTTCTTTCTATGTCCCTTTTTATGTCTTCTTTTACCTCTGTCTAATTTTAGTCTCAAAGTTATCGTTCTATTTTTCTCGTAGTTCTTGACCGAAACTCTTTCAGCCCTGGCTCTCCGTCCTCCTCTCTGCACACCTTTATGTTATTTATTCACTGACCTTATTTTGTGTAGTAAATCGTTCGCTTAGAAATGAATTGTATAGGGATGGTTTTTCATTTATCAGGATGTTCATTCACAGAGTTGTGGATTTTAATAGTTTATTTTATTCTGGCAAGGGATGCTCACTGGAAAGCCTGTGAAGCTGTGATAACTACAGGTCTCCATGTTTAGTTTTCGCGCTCATCAGGCATTATGATAAGGAGGTGAGGCTTAGTGTGTGTGTGGGTCTGGGGTGGGGTGGTGGTGGGTGGGTGGGTGGG
>CALSBV010010907.1:1667214-1746421 GCA_943590825.1 Bovichtus diacanthus | reverse complement strand
CACCTCTTCCACCTACACACGCACACATAGACACAAAGACTGGAAAACTTCCCCACTGGCAAGTCATGTTTTCCAAATGCTGTTCTGTAGAGCCCACAGTGCTGCAGTCCATACTAAAATGATTTGTCAGTAAGGCCAACTTCCTCTCTCACACACACACACACACACACACACACACACACACACACGATCAACACACAAAGAAAATATTTGGAAGTGTGACTTGTCCGGATGTCATACTGAGGGAAGATAAGCTAAAGTTTTGAGCTCATGGAAACATGAAGTCATCGAGATATTCATGGCTTTGGCATTTCATTCCTACTAAAGATATTAACCCTCTCAATCTCCTCTTCTCTCTTCTCCTCCAGGCGTTGTGTGGCTGCACAGTTAGCATTCCCACGCTGGAAAACCGCATCATCTCGCTCCCGTGTCACGACATCATCAAGCCAGGGACGGTGAAGCGACTCAGAGGGGAAGGCCTGCCTTTCCCCAAGAACCCGTCACAGCGCGGTGACCTCATCGTGGAGTTTTCTGTCCGTTTTCCCGACAGGATTCCCCCTCAGTCCAGAGAGATTATCAGACAACATCTCCCCCAGTCATAGGAAGACTCACCTTCAACCCCTCCACCACCACACACTCCAGACTGAATGGCCCAAACCCAGAAAGCCCACCCTTAATACTCCAATTCTGACCCTCATTGCAGTTTCCCTTCCCGCTTCCTGTCCCAATGTCCTGAGTTAATGCGCGCAGCATTGAACAGACGCTGTTGTTTGTATGGACTTCACAATGGGAAGATGAAGGAAGAATGCCAAGACGAACGGCAGAATCAGGATGTAATTATTTGTGTTTGTTTTGTTTTTTGGCCAAAGCACACACACACACGCACACACACACACACACACACACACACGCACACACACACGCACACACACGAGCAACAGAGCGGTGCTGACGATGGGCTCAGCACAATCGTGGCTTTTAACGGTCTTTTCTTAACTCTGTTTTTTACGGATTTATCAGTGGGTTTTATATGCTATCCAACTCTCTGATCCTCGTCTTTTTGTGATAGGATGAAGCGTGAGATCTTCTTTTTTTTTTTTTTTAAGAAACTTTTTTTTCCAGGATTTTCTTTTTCCAAAGGAAGTTTCAAATAGGATTATTTATTTTTACCTTGAGTGTACCAGCAGCTTCAGTGTGTTCAGTGCAAACCCGGGTTTTAACATAAACACCCCCCCCACACACACACACACACACACACAGACACACACACAGACACACACACACACACACACACACACACACACACACACCTGCCACCTCCTTTTCTCATGCTTTCAGTCTGATAAAGCATTGTGCTTGGAGTCTGTAGGCTATTTAGTAAGACCTGTCACTCATAAATTCAGTTGTATTCTAATGCGTGCAATGTCACAGCGCACTAATAGTCCTGCGTTACTCCAAATAATATTAGCGTTTCTCAGCTGCATTGGAACATCTGGAAATGACAATCATGTACAATAACAGCAGTGTAAGCTTGGATAATACAATCTGCACATGATATGGGTGCTTTCCCTTCTGAACTGCATAGCCTGGCTCGCTATCTGAGGGACATTTAGGTGCCTTAGCCTGGTGTCATACCGCATTTGTGAACACACACACACAGGTCACACTGTAATAAACACAACCAGCCATGTTAAGTGCACAACAGACGATGCCCTATGCTGTAATAAACATTGCCATTGGGAGCTGGTGATTTGGGGGAAAACAGCGAGTAAGCAACGTAATGTCAATCACCACATTATACTGTATGTGAGCGAGGACATTTTTAGGAGAGATTTGATACAAAATTGCTGAAATTTGCCAGTGCATCCCTGTAAAGTGCCGTACAAGTACAGGTTGGATTTCCCAGAGGAAGTAATCTGAAGTCCATAGTAAATAGTCGAGATTTCTCTGGGAAACACAGCTTTGTTGTGTATACTCTGCTTTCTCCTGTGCCATTTGAAGGCCATGTCTCGGTGCTACTGTGAGCATTGCCAAAATACACCCATTTGGTGTCTACTTGGTTTCATGGTTTCAGTTTGTGATTTGATAACTGCTTCTGTCCTCTGTAACAT
This sequence comes from Bovichtus diacanthus, assembly GCA_943590825.1. Taxonomy (NCBI): domain Eukaryota; kingdom Metazoa; phylum Chordata; class Actinopteri; order Perciformes; family Bovichtidae; genus Bovichtus; species Bovichtus diacanthus. The sequence continues at coordinate 1,744,310 of CALSBV010010907.1, read as the reverse complement.
GTGTACATCAAATCAGTTTTTTTCAAGTAGAAAACCCTGTTTAGGAAACAGGTTTTTTGTAATATTGCAGCAGCCGTTCTCTGTCTCAGCTGCAGGGGGCTCTGAAAGCTCTCTTCAGCTCTTCCTACTGTAGTTTACAGTAATGATAAGATGTATGTGTGAGTATGGTTTATGCAGGCAGCAGCAGTAGGTCACATATATCACGTCAACGGGGGGGGGGTGTTTGAATGCAACATGTTGATAAATGCACTTTTATGTCATAAAAGATAGTGATGAAACTATGAGACGATGGGAGAGACTTGAATGACTTGTCTGAGTGTGTGAGCGTCCTGCCTCTCAGAGCCTCCGGAGACACTGGACTGTGGCAACAAAAAAAAAAAACAGAAAGCACAAGTGCTGCTGCTGAAAGACTGTCACTGCTTATGTGCATTTGACAATATTTATGATCTTTTCAAAATGGCAACAAATAAACCAAATGTGTGAACTTCACGGTGTGTATCTCTTCTCTGTATTCTCTTTCAAGAATTATCAGCTACCCCGAGTATGACTTTGGGGCCATGTGCACATCAAGTTTTCACCTTAGTGAGTATGTTTGCATACTATAGAGGCTTTGGAAAATATTATTATAAAATAGCTCTGCATACTTTAGCAGTTCCACTGAGGAGAGATCTTCCCGCTAGACTTTTAACATGTTTTTATTTGAATAACTGTTTGAGACCAAAAAAGTAAAATCATCCAATATTTCATTAGATAAATAGTCCAAAAGATGTATTCAAATGTATGTAGCTGAACTTAGTTTTTCTGCTTTCCTGCCCCATTGTGGCCCTTGAGAGGGGGCCCCCAAGGTTGAGAACCAGTGGACCAAACAACTGAGCTGTATAAAAATGTTTTTAAACGAGCTCCACCTCGACCAGCTACCACAGTAAAGTGCTGCTTACACGTGGTTGCATCTGTAATACATCTAATAATGCTACATATAATAATATATATCAGTCACAGGGGTCTTTTTACTTTTTGAAACTTTAAGTACTTTTTGCTGTAGGATTTTAAATGTAGTATTTTTACATTGTTGTATTGGCACGATTACTTTAATAAAGCATCTGAGTACTTCATTCTCTGTTGGTACAGAAAATGAGCAGCTGAGAATGGAGGTGATCCCAATCTGGACGCCATTATGATCATGCAGGGATATTAATTAGCAGGTCTCTCATCATTATATCCTCAATAACACTCTGAAATGACAGGATGTGCATGTGAACAAACTAACTGATCTGCTATTAGTTCTTAGGAAACCAACAAAAGGAGGTAAGAATCTTGTCCGATCGAACATTAGCAATATGTGTTTAACTTTTTGTTATTTTGGTAAGTGGAGTTTGGACACTTTCCATCAGTTTGAGCTACAGATAAACAAACGGACGCAGACTTTGACCTCAGCCAGTTCAAATCCACACGGACAGCTCCCCTCACCTGATCGCTTCTCCGTCTACAAGAGCGATCCCAGGTAGGAACTAAAGTCTGGATTTGAAAAATAAAAGAGACTTTAATTCACTTTGTGTTTAATCTGCGTGCTGAGTTCGAGCATTAGTGAATTGCACGCTCTGCTCTGCTGCCGGGTCAGGACGCAGCCGGGGCAGGTGATCTGCGTTAAGAGACTGATCATGTGAAACAAATGCAGAGGTTGATGAATTGTGTGTGTGTGTGTGTGTGTGTGTGTGTGTGTGTGTGTGTGTGTGTGTGTGTGTGTGTGTTGTGCGCATCACATGGTAAGGATATAGCAGACAATTAGTGAACCATGGAAAGGCTCTGAGATGTGCTGCAGTAACACCACACTGTGACTAATGCCATATACCTGAATCAGCTATTTCTGGCGATAAGGCTGGGTTCGCAGAGGGTTTATATTTCCACTGAAACACAAAGTGTGGAAAGACAAAATAACAAAAAAGCAGGTCACCAAATGTTTGTGTTCTTCGCTGCTTTGTGGGCTGAGTGTTCGCCTACATGCTTTGTGAAAGGCTCAAGAGTACGAGCACACACAACATCTGCTGCGGTGCAGGAGTTAATGAATTCTGAAGTGAGTGATAATCAGTAACAAAGTATTAGGACTTAGTCATGGAGACTGGGTCCGGTCCCAGAGGAGTCTACATGTGAACACTTCACACTCTCTGTCTCTGTCTTTCCTCCGTCAGGTCCTCAGGGTTGAAACATGAGCGCCTTCGTGACTCTCTCCACAGGGCAGAGGATGCCCGTGGTCGGACTTGGCACGTGGAAGAGCGCTCCAGGACAGGTAGCACTATAAAACCTTTACACAGTGCTTTCAACCACATCTCTGGAAATTTTTAAATGATTAAAAAAAGAATGTGTGTTTGTCCTGTGTGTTTGTCCTTGTGTTCTCAGGTGAAGCAGGCAGTGCTGGCAGCTTTGGACTGTGGGTACAGACACATTGACTGTGCTGCTGTGTACAGCAATGAACAGGAAGTGGGAGAGGCTCTGTCTCTCAGGGTCGGCTCCGGGAAGGTGAGAAACTCTGGATCAGCTTGAATCAGACGTTGGGTTCATTCTTGACCTTGGAAACAGCAGTTGACAAAAACAATCTCAACTCAAGTTCCACTTACATGCTTGCTCTGGTGCTTTCAATCACATCATGCAGTTGTATTTATTTATGTATTATTCTTTAAAAGCCCAACATCAGTGTAGATAGTCTGTTTCTAAGATAAGGTACATTTTTGCTTTGGAAACTAGAGTAAAGTTTTAGTGTTGGGTTAAGGAATAAAGAAATACTTCAACCCCAAAATGATCATTTGTATATCAATTTTCTCGCCGCATGTTACCTTGAATTCTTGAAGAAAACTTTTCGTCTCCACGGAAAACCAAGAATCCAAAAACTGAGAAAAGTCTTGATGAATTAAAGTAAATTGGGGCTGCAAAACTATATCAAAACATTTGTTTACAAACTCTCACACAACTTGCAGTATAATCCAAGTCTAATTTATCCAATCGTACGTGAGACAAAGCGAAAGTGGAGGCATGCAAGAAAATAAAATAAATCTATAGATATTCAAGGTAACATGGGGTGAGTAATTAATATACAGATGATCATTTTGGGGGTGAAGTATTCCTTTAACGGGGGGGTTAAGATTGGAATACATTCTGGGTTAAAAGAAAATTGTAAAAGCATCTACTCATAACCCTCTGCTGATTGAATGAATATCAATATCAGATATGCTGTGTCTCTGATTCAAACATATACCTCAAACTACCTTCATCTATCAGCTATTTCCCTGAATTGAACAGCAAATGTTTTCTATACAAATGACCCTTCTCCCTCCAGGCTCTGCGTCGTGAGGAGGTGTTTGTAACGTCCAAACTGTGGAACACCAAACACGACCCGCAGGATGTTGAGGAAGCGTGCAGGAGCAGCCTGGCCCACCTGGGTCTCTCCTATTTGGACCTGTACCTCATGCACTGGCCCATGGCATTTCAGTGAGCAGCCACACACCATCAACTCATTTTGTCTCCGCATGGTTATGGTCGTGTGGCTCAATGTGAAAAGACACATAGGACGTTAGCCTGTGTGTGTATGTGTGTGTGTGTGTGTGTGTGTGTGGATGTTTTAGGCGGGGGAAGGAGCTGATGCCTCGACGGGAAGACGGAAGTATATGTTACTCTGACACACACTACACAGAGACTTGGGTCGCCATGGAAACCCTGGTGGACAAATGTCTGGTCAAAGCTATTGGACTGTCCAACTTCAACGCCAGGCAGACGGATGACATCATCAGCATGGCCAGACACGCACCTGTGGTGAACCAGGTACAATATGGCTTTCACATAAAATCCATACATTTGATAAGGTTTTGTTAACAATAGATAATGTCTAATTCTGAAATAGTCCTAAAAAGGGTTTTGTTGTGCCGCAGGTGGAATGCCATCCTTATTTGTCTCAAGCAGACCTGCTGTCTCACTGTCGGTCAGTATAACAGTTTAACACGTTATCAAAATGTACTTTCTTTGAGGTCTATCAAATATTGTTCCCATGGTGGAGTGGGGACATACTTGTACTTTATTTGAGTCTTTTCTTTTCATGCCACTTTCTACTTCTACTCCACTACAGGGACATACTGTACTTTTTACTTCACTACATTTATCTGACAGCTTTAGTTACTTTACAAATTTAAGATTTGTACACAGAAAACACATGACGCTTATAGAATATGATGCTTTGTTATAATTAAAACTACCCAACATTATAGTCACGTACAGCTGAAACAATTAGTCGAATAATCAATGAATTGGAAACTATTTTGATAACCTTTTAGGCATTTTTCATCTAAATACATTTCATGGTTCCAACTTTGAAAAGTGAAGATTTGCTGCTTTCCTTTTTATTATTTCATGAAATAATTCATCTTTTTTCATTGGTTTCTAATCGTTTAGAATTTTTATTATTGGTTGTACAAGACACTCATTGTCAACATGAATGCAGGAGTAATAATAATAATCTGTTGATATAATATATAATAGTATAACAGTCACATGGGCCATTTTTCTGCATTGAGTCATTTTACTTTCAATACTTTAAGTACATTTTCCTGATTATACTTACAAAACATTTTCATTGCAGGACTCCTACTCGTAACAGAGTATTTTCACAGCGTGGTAGTAGTGCTTTCACTTAAGGAAAGGAACTGAATACTTCCTCCACCACTGTGTCAGTAACAGTGCATATTAAGAGCATATTCCTCTGCCTCAGGTCAGTGGCAGTTTGTGTGACGGCCTACAGTCCTCTGGGCAGCGGGGACAGACCCTGGGCCTCTCCTGAAGAACCAAGTCTGCTACAGGACCCTCGACTAGGAGCTATCGCCCAGAGGCACCAGAAAACACCCGCCCAGGTCATACTCAGGTGCGACACAAAGCCTCAACACCAAAATAACGTGTAAGCTCAAATGTACAGTCAGATCAGTCAAGACCTTTTTAGCTTACATTTGTTGGTGTCCTTCTGGCAGGTGGAATGTTCAGAGAGGTGTTGTGTGCATCCCTAAAAGTGTGACGCCCTCCAGGATCCAGCAGAACTTGCAGGTGTTTGACTTTTCCCTGTCAGAAGACGACATGAAGCTGATTGAATCCTTCCACTGCAACGAGCGCTTTATTGTCCCAACAGTTGAGGTGAGTCACTGATCTTACGACGCCTCACAAGATTGTAACAGGACGTTTTTTCCCCAAGCTGACTCCATATAAATCTATGACTTAATGTTTATATACTTGCAACAGCCATCTCAGTTCAAAATGAACTTAAAGCTTTGACTCACAGATGACACGGCATGGCTGAGACATCAGCCTGTTTTAGATCCCCATGAATCTCTGATATGCGTAGTAAGGGATATTCTTTCTCGCGAATCTGGGCCACAGTCCTGACTGTAGTTTCCTATGTTGGGAACAAACGCTCATATACTGTATAGCTATGAGAGCTGGACTAACTCTTTGTCTTTTGTTTTTACAGAGAGATGGCAAGAGGGTGTGCAGAGATGGCGAACATCCTCATTTCCCCTTCAATTGTCCTTACTGAGTCTACACACAAGAAATGCAATATTGTATTTTTAAAGAGGATCGTCACAGACTGAAGCCAAATATCTAAACCGAAATCAAATGTGATCAAAATGTATTTTTATTTTTTTTTGGGATGAATGACACAATTTGTGGAAGTGCTTAAAACATTTCTAGTCACTTTTTTACTGAGATTGCCATTAAGAAAAAGGAGACTTCCTCTGCGAGTGACACCATGTGGTCAGTGACATAACTGCCTCTGATCACCTGCATCATGTTCCAGAGACTCAAGAGAAAATCATCAATTAATGCAGCAGTAGTGCTGAGTCATCTTTCAATCATGTTGCACTTCTGAGTAAAACTGATCAACAATGAATTATCATTTTAAAACCTAGGTAGAATTAAGTACACAACTATTGTGAAAGTCAATTTATCCTTGCCATGTTTACTGTCCATCTACTGTAAATTAAATAAATGTCTTATAAAATGGAATTCACCATGTTAATTTTATACCAACTATCTAAAAGGAACTTTATACTGTATAGTAGGATATTAGGGCTGTTACACCATCAGATCCTCACCACTCTATCATAGGCAATAAAATAAAATCAAAAAATGTTTAATTCATCAACTTTGCCAAAGAAGAAACAAACGCACAATAAACTAAATTACACTAGTGTGTGGGGTCTTGAGACGAAGCAAGAATGGAAAATATTTGAGAGGCGCTAGATCACACACACACACACACACACACACACACACACACACACACACACACACCACCCCTGGAGGATATGTACGACTTACAGATAAATCAGACAGAATGTACATGAACTCTGTATCAATAAAGAAGTTTCAGACAGACACCGATAACACTTCCATTTTGTGAGATTTTATTTATTTTCAACAACATAACCTTGACAAATTTGTAATACATTATATGCTACCGTTTATTTAAAAAAAAAAAGGGAAGTCATAAGCAATATGTTTTTTCTTTTCTTTCTTATAGTCTAGCATAGAATCCCATCACTAAAGCCATTCATGTTGGTTGTGATATACTGAGAATGAGGCCACTCAATAACACCCCCCCTCCCTCCCCAAATCTGCTTCAGTCACTCACCTTCCAGTTCCAACATCCCCTTACCCCCACCCACATCAAAGCCAGGGCAAACCAAGCGGCTACATGCTTTCTCCAAGGGAAGTCATACAAAAAAAAGGAACACATGAAAGAAGCACAAAGTCCTAAAAATGTGGAATCTGGTGAGAATTTGTACAGGTGTGATCCCGGTACTGACCACTGTGGGGCAGTGTACATTTATCCATAAAGGTCATCGTCGTTGTCTTCATTGAACACTGGGCCACTGCCAGTTCCTCCTGAGCCATGGCTTGGACCACTGCCACCTGCAGCACTGGAGGGAAACCTGGAAGAGAAAGAAGTCATTTAACATTTTTTTTTTTGTTTTTACAGGGAGATTATGTCAACTAGGGTTTCTGAAGATTTTTGTACTTAAAAGTGTGAAGTAATAACGATCTTCTGTAGTCAGTGACTCTAGGAAAATGCCATGACTAATGATGAAGCTTTTTCATTTCTAATGTGTCTACACAATCATGTCAATACAAATGTTAGAAAATGTACCTGAAGCTGCCAAAGCCACGGCTCTGCTGCAGTGTCTGAGCAAACATCTCATATTTGCGAATGTCATTGTCACTGACGGAGCGACGGGCAAATCGCATTGCCTCCTCAAAGTGGTCCTTCCTGATCTCTGGCACAGGATCATCCTCTTCCACCTCCTATGGGGGAAACAAACAAAAAATAATAATAATTAAAAGAATACAGGAGTGTTATTAAAATGAGGAAACATCTGAAGCAGCGGCAGCACACAGATATGAAAAGTGACAGAACAAGCACCGACCATTGCTGACGGGTTGGTCTGCCTCTCCCTCTCTCTGCGGATCTCATTCTCGATGCTCTCTCTGATGGCCAGCTTACACGCCCGCTGGCAGATCTCTGTAAGATCTGCTCCAGAGAAGCCATTGGTCATCTTTGCCAGGAAGTCCAAGTCCACATCCTATAAAGAAATTGTATAAAAAAAAAGTTTTAGAAAGTTGATGCATTTAGATTTTCTTCCGATTAAATTCTGATGAAGTTTCTATAAAAATGTATAAATAAATAAAAATAAAAATCGGAATAATGTTTCTTTGAGTCATGCTCCTACAGGGGATGTTTAAGTTTCATGAAGCAAACACGATATTCTTCAACTAACTGGAGAGTAGCATAAGAACAGTTCATCTAAAAAGCAACATTGTAGGACAGAAATAAAATCTGACTTCTAAAGACTGTACATGACAGAAAGAAGCCCTAAGAATATGAATGACCTGCACACAAACGGTTTAAAAAACTGCAACTATGAGTAGCAGCACTGTCACCTTGCTGATGGGGCTCTTGCGGAGGTTGGCCTTCAGGATGCTCATCCTGCTCTTCTCGTCGGGCAGGGGGATGTAGATGAGCTGATCCAGACGGCCGGGTCTCAGGATGGCAGGGTCGATGATGTCTGGTCTGTTTGTGGCTCCAATGATGAAGACGTTCTTCTTGCTGGACATTCCGTCCATCTCTGTCAGGATCTGGTTGATGACGCGGTCGGCTGCTCCGCCACCATCTCCCACGTTGCCTCCACGGGCCTTGGCTATGGAGTCCAGCTCATCAAAGAAGAGAACGCATGGTGCTGCTTGACGAGCCTGGAAACGTCACACAAAATGGTATTAAAAGACAATGCAGAAATTCTGTAGAGTGAAATTGAAGCATTTGTACGTTGTTTTATGACAGACACCCCCATACAACATTCTTACCTTGTCAAAGATCTCTCGGACATTGGCCTCAGACTCTCCAAACCACATGGTGAGCAGCTCAGGTCCTTTGATGGAGATGAAATTTGCCTGGCACTCATTGGCGATGGCTTTGGCCAGCAGAGTCTTACCACAACCAGGGGGACCATAAAACAGCACGCCCTTGGATGGGGTCATGCCAAACTTCAGGAACTTGTCTGGGTGCTCGACTGGATACTGAATTTAAGGAGGGAGAAAAAAAAACAATGAGAAAAATATACCAAATTTTACAATTTGTGATTGTCATTTTAGATTAAAAAATAAATAAATCAAAAAACACTTTTAAGAGGTTCATACCTGCACCAACTCCTGCAGCTCCCTCTTGACATCATCCAGACCTCCGATGTCCTCCCAGGTGATGTTGGGAACCTCAACAACAGTCTCCCTCAGTGCAGATGGGTTGCTCTGGCTCAGGGCCCACTGCAGGACAGCGTTGAGCATGTTAGGGAGGGCTCAGAAAGCCAATAAAAACATTTTACTCTCAATGTAAAGACTAGATCACAGCTCTTACCTTGAAGTCATCCATAGTGACAGCAAGTGAGTTCATGACCTCAGCATCAATGGTCTCATCCTCAAGGTCGATCAGGTCCATCTTCTTCCTGATGGCCTGCAGGGCAGCCTCAGAGCAGAGAGCAGCCAGATCGGCACCAACATGTCCATGGGTCTCATTGGCCACCTATATAAAAAAAAAAGATACAGAGAGCACAAAATTACTTCCCCGTCTAGTATCCTACACAATACACCTTTATTAAAAGCAGAACACACAAGTAGTACTGCAATACAATAACTCTAAATATGACAGTTATATATTTGTGCATTAATAACTAATAATGAATGTTTGTGTCATGTAGAATAGCAAATGTAGAATTAAGAAAACCACACTGGATGATGTACACTGGCCAAGAGTGATCAGTCCTTTAGATAAGAAATGAAGGAATGTAAAGTTGCAGTAACTAATGTGATCATTTAAAACACCCACATTAAATTGTTCATTATGTCGCATAGATTACATGCAAGTAAATATAGACTTGAATGCAATTTCCTGTGTATATTTACTTGGAACTTAAGAGGCAATAATAACCACGTGACTAACTCTTCAGGGAAGCAGTTTGTAGTCACCTGACAGAAAATAGTGTACAGACCTGTTCCAAGTCGACATCGTCAGCCAGTTTCATGTTCTTGGTGTGAATCTGGAGTATCTCCAATCTGCCAGTGGCGTCAGGGATGCCAATGTCCACTTCCCTATCAAAACGCCCTGGAGGTGGTGGAGGATCAAACGCACACTTATCAGTTTCAACTGAAACAGGCTAAGAGCAATAAGGCAGTCTGCTTAATTATTACCTCTTCTCTAGTAGCAGCAGAACAAGTTGTTAAAGTAAACATCTACATTTTACAAAATCATCAATATATGATGAATAGGCAAGATCCAAGTCCAGCCCTTTGTCAAGGCCATCAATCAAACACTTTAAAACCACACAGCATTGTGAGAAACTGACCCACTGTTGAACTGCAGAGCAGCTTTAAAACCAGGGATATGACAACATGCTTTAAGTGAGCCATGCACACAGAGCAGCTTCAGGTCATATAAGACGCAGTAACTCCATTGTAGTGACATTTCTTAGGGGCACAACTACACTTAAGTGATGCCGGTGGTTTAAAAAAAAAAAAAATCTTCTTGCTGGAGCTGATCAGAGGTTCCTGCTACAATGATATCACACAGTCTATGAATACAATTCTGAACACTGTAGGACTCAAGACTAAATATTCTAGGAAACAAGGCTATATTTGAGCTATTCAGCTATTAAAACATCTTTACATTGCTATAATTATATAGGAGGCCTGTTGTCAGCCATGCGAGCGCTGTGCAATGCTGGCAAAAAAATAAAAACTTATTGACTACCTACTGATAGTTAGTCAATTTTTTTTTTTTTTGACAATTTACCAAATCTCCTGAGAGCTGGGTCAATGCTGTTGGGTCTGTTGGTGGCAGCCATGACGATGACATGAGCTCTCTGTTTCAGGCCATCCATAAGAGTCAGCAGCTGGGAAACAATGCGCCTCTCCACCTCTCCATGAGTCTACAAAATAAAACACAACATACATTGTTGCTTTACAATTCACTTTTTTTTTTTTTTTTTTTTTTTTTTTTTTTTAAACTTTATTTGGACATTGTCTTGGCAAAATTTGAGCACTTTGATATCACAGTCATCCTATTGACTTGCCAAAGCAGGTATATTCTAAATTGGTTTGTGATGGATTATTTTACAAAGTAATGAAAAGAAATTATACATAAATAAAATAAATGCGTTTCAATCAAAAAGGTCTGGCCATTTTCATTTATTTACAAACACTCGTAAATAATTAACAGACACTGTATGTTTATCAGCTATCCATTTAGTATTCCTCTCTTCCCACTCACCTTCTCTCGCTTAGGAGCGATTGCGTCAAGCTCATCAATAAAGATGATAGCAGGAGCATTCTTCTCTGCTTCCTCGAAGGCCTTTCTCAGGTTACTCTCGCTCTCTCCTGCCAGCTTGCTCATGATCTCAGGACCTAAAAACAGAAAGCCAAACATTTAGTTTAGAGGAAACCATAACCTCACAGCATATACTATATTCAAATAATAATACAAATCATAATAATAAGTATGAATCACAAGATAAGTCTCATCCTATCAGTAATGGATAAATAAACTAACAACCTTAAAGCTCAGCTATTTTCAGATCATTCTGAAGAGCTGAGTGCAAACATCCTGATCTGATGTAGAAATGTTAGTGTGCCTTAAAATATATACACACGTGTTCTAACCAATCAAAAAATAAAAACATTTTATATATTTTTAAAAAAATCAGAATCCTATCCAACAGCAAGTACAAGGCAATGCTGTTGGGACAAACCCAGTAATATCATAAAATAGCTCCGACTAAGAATAAGTCTATAGAAGATAAACATAGGTGGGTGTTCACACCATTAATCAGGAAGAAGAACGCTCCAGTTTCATTGGCTACAGCTCTGGCAATCAAGGTCTTTCCGGTTCCAGGGGGTCCATAAAGCAGAATTCCACGTGGGGGCTGGAAAAACAAGAAAAAAATATCTAAATGACATCATCATTATACAAAGAGAAAGTAAGTCAAACAAAACCAAAAGTAGCAAACAATAGACGTGGTGGGGTGCGTTTACTTATTGTGATTAAATGTACATCAGAAAATCTAAACATCAGACTCTACTAAACAGAGCAACACGAGTATAGGTGTAGAAGACTCCTAAAAAAGGGAGTCGGTCAGTTTTACAGCAATAGATTGCTCATTCCTGTATTCTGTATTCCTCAGTAGGATTGTAGCACAACCTCTGTGTCTATTGAAATTGCAGATGGGTGCATGTTATTTCATAGAAATTCAACACAACCATTTATTTAAATGTTTTGTCTTTAGTTAGACAGACTCAGTTTAAAAATTCTACAAGGCCAGGTTTGCTTGTTCCTCCATGCAGATTAAAAAGGGTGCCTTACCTTGACTCCTATGGCCTTGAACAGTGCAGGGTGTCTAAGGGGCAGCTCCACCATCTCTTTGATCTGAGCCAACTGCTTCCTCACTCCTCCAATGTCATCATAGCCCACCTCGTTCAGGGACTCTTCCTCATCCTGCATGTTCAAACACATGTTCAATTTGCAACGTGGTTCATTTTTTGTAAATGTTAACCCATGCACTGCGAGTGTACCTGCCACCCACCTCTCTCCTTATTGGCTCTCCCTCACAGTGGATGACTGTATCAGGGGCAACGATGCAGTAGGGAGATGGGTCAGTCTCTACCACCTTGAACTCCACAGCACGCATGCCTCCCCTGACCAGGAAAATATCCCCTTCACATGGTAAAAGAAAACAAGGTTAATTTTAAAAAACACCAACAGGGCTGCACGTTAGCCTAGTAAAATAAAATGTTTGTTACGACAGTGAAAATTTGTCCTCACCTTTGCGGATTGGCCTGTAAGCCTCCAGAAAGTATGGCTTCAGGTAGACCTCAAACAGGTTGCCAGTAATTCCTTCTACCGTGTCATCTATTGGGAGAACGTGGATCCTCTTTCCATACTTCACATCAGGACATGGCTGAATGCTGAAGGAGATATTAGACTTATCACTTATTTTCATTTTTTTTTTTTTTTTAAGGGCTGTGGAAGTAATTAAAAAAGGCAAGAGTATGCTTTTCCCCACCTGATGACATCACCCAGTCTGACCCTCAGATTGTTGCGGACCACCCTGTTCATGCGGACCTTTTCATCGGAACAGGTGTCGTCAGACAGCACAATGCACACAGTCTCCCGCCTCTTCTTACCCTTCATCAGCACTGTGTCTCCACGGAAGAGCTGCAGCTCATCCATCTTGGTCTTAAGAGACATTACAAAGTTATCTTGGGCATCTCTGTTATTACATTTAAAATATCAAGACAAACAAAAGACAGTAACTTAACTGGTCCATTACAACAGATCAGACTTTAGAATTTGTCGATACATTAGCCATGCATTAAGCCTTCTGAATGTCTACCTGAGAGAGGGAGACCACACTGTTGTCTTCATTGATGGACTCATCAACAATCAGTCTGTTGGGTCTGTTCTTCTGTTTCAGAATTGCAGTGGCTAGATCATCATTTTTGGATCTATCAAGAGAAACAAGTTGTAGGTCAAACAAAATAGCTCTTATTGCGCACCTTCAAGGTCTCCATAGTTCCTGCGATAACCCAAGTTAATAAGCAATTGTATAATAGAAAGAAAAACAATTATACAGGAAACCATCAACGTTTCGCTATTCCACAGCAAAAGAATGTTAGGTTTCTTAACTTAATTAAATCTGACCATGTTAAACCAGGCTCATAAGGTGCTCTGAATCTTTTCAGTTTCTGGTTTCTCTGGTAGTTCTATGGAGAATTGGAATACAGTGTTTTGTTAAACATAAATTGCAGAACAGCTTTCTGTGTGTACCCACAGAGCTCTAAAGGGATAATTACTGGTATTATATTAAACCCAAGATCAAACAGTGTCTTAAATTGAGATGAGGTATAGTTAGTATTTAGGAATGAATGTACTTTTACTATTGATTGTTTGTGTTTTGTATTGTAGTTGTGAGTGTATTTTTGCTGCATCATCTCAGTACTTTTATATATTTGAGCACATCTAAGAATAAAAATTGCACATTAACTTGTATTACAACTGATAAAGAGTAAAAAAGTAGATTATTTTTAACCTTATATTATAATTTGTGTCCATGTCACCAAATTGTAAATAATAACAGCAACTCTGAGAATAAATAATGATGTACAGTTATTGCTGTAACGGTAAGAGTAAACAGGTCGTTTACACAACACGACAATTTACTAGCCATGACTTAACGGTTTCTACGGATAATAGGTAAAATCATTCGTACATTAAAATACATCGTCAAAAACTAAATCAGTAGTTGACGTTACGGATCAAATGTTCACGGATTTCCAGAAACGTCGACGGCCTGTTTTGAAGTTTCTCTTTTATGTTGTTAGCATGCTAATGCTAGTCTAGAAGCTAACTGACTGGCGAGCAATCGAGCCCAGATGACACAGCAAAAGAATTAGAAAAAAAAACTTTGTAAGCTAGCTAGGTTTCTCAACAGAAAGACCAACGTTACAATTATACCGTGACTTTAGATACATTAGCTGTAAACGCAAGCATGAGCTACATAGATGGGGAAATGTGTTATTTCACGACCATTGAGCTAACAGCGAAATAGAACCCAAGTAAATTGTCGATCATTTGGAATGAATAGCATGTTAGCATGCTAGCTTTGGTGCACTGTGTAACGGTAGGGAGCTCGCCAAGAAGCCACCTGGATGACTAGCGGTAACGTTACGTGTAAGTAACCGTCAGTTTATTACCCAAGTCTGCGCAAATAGTTTATCATATTTATAACATTATTTGTTCAATTTACATAATGAAACCAATTCTGACGACAGGCCATTAGCGGCGGATAGGCCAACTTTTCGGTGGGATGGCTTTGGCCTTGACACTGTTGCTAAGCTAAGGTTAGCATTCAAACACGACACCGATGACTGCGCTTTGTCAAGTCGCTGTCACACAGCTGGCTAATTTAATACGGCTAACTGCCACACGGCAACCGTGTGGGTGACAACTGTCAACAATTCGTCGGGATAATACCCAACTGTCAGTGGATTTGCAACATTAGGTTATTCAACCAACGGACAAAAGTGCGGAGGCTGTAGTAACTGACCCCATTAGCTCTCCTGCTAGCAGACCCGGTAATGTATTAGCAATCGAGCTAACTTAAATAAACTAACGTATTCTGAGCTGACGTTAGCCATTTAAAAGGCATTTGCTGATAGCCATTGTTCAGAAAACCGCATTTTAATAGGACATAAATATTTCTACTTACTCCCCTCCCGAGGCCATGGTCGTCCACCTGGATTACTATTAATAAATAAAGATATTCTAGCTAAATGTTTAAGAGGCTTAACCGGTTCTCGTAACTCAACGTTCTCTGTGATTTCACACGAAAGAGCAGCAGTTTCCGTGCTCTTCCTTACAATTATACCATGAGCTGAACGCATCCGGCATTCTGATTGGCTGGGGGCTGTCCATCAGATTCGGTAACCAATGAAAAAGTCTGGAGCCTGACGTCATCGAGAATATTGAGAATATTTGTCCAGTTACATATGAGTGGGGTGTTCCTATTTTCATCAACTGATCTCTTATTGGTCATTTAAACCCGTCACCAAGCTTCTGTCATCCAATACATTTGCACCGCGTTGTTACTGAAGTATTGTATAAACATGAAATTGGTATTTTATTCTTTATATTAATAGCAATGTGTAAAGAACAGTGCAAATTAATTTGTGCGGTTTTTTTTGTCAGAAAACCATACAAAAATCAGAATAGATAGGCATTTTAGCAGCAACACCGTTTATGATATGTATCTTCTTAAGTAGTATGTACTGTGCTTTATCTTAAGAAACCCATAATCAATTATTAAAGTAACAGTCCTAATTACTCTTGCCAGGCAAAAATACACATTTTACTTCCTACAAGCCAGTTCAGAACCTTAGTGACCAAATGACAGTTTGTCAAGTAATCATCATTTCATGCATAAACCACCTGCCAGGTTTATCTGTCTGAAACACTGTAAGATGCTTTATTTGTACTGTCCAAGTAGATACATGTTTGTTGTCGGTATGGGTTTCAGTTCACAGACCAGAGAAAGTTGATCCTGTTCAGTAAGTGATAGGGTATTCTTCTTTTGTCTCTCTCTAGGCTGATGATGTAGGACCAAGTTCCTGTATTCTGCGGCGCAGCTCCGTGGAGTCCAACAGAGGGCCAGACTGGGGTTCCTGTAGGTACACAGATAGACTCCTGCAAAACAGAAGGCATATACCAGTAAGAATGAGAGTTACATCACAACATAGTAAATGTGCTCTGCCTGATAAAAATAATAGGGGCTTTAGATGTATTTTCTTTGAAAAGATTCTGTTCAGACCTAGTATCTTAAATTAGAAGCACATATTCAGATTGTGTCTGAATCCAACTGTGACAGACTCCAGTTCATATGTGGAACCAGAATGCATCTCAAATGCATTTTGAGTTACCAGTTGTGATCAGATTTTATCCTTCCTCATTATATTTGAGTTCATCTGAAGAAAAATGTGTCCTATGCTAAAGAGAAAAAAATGCACATGACCATCTTAGCAGACAGCTAGAGAAAATGATAGTTGTCGTTATTTCATGCTTTGCCCAAGGTGTAAGCCTACAGATTAAATTGCTTAAGTTTTCTTATTAATATATATTGTAAGTACTTTAACAATCTGTACTGTGGAATTATGCATTTCTCGTGCTTTGATGCAATTTTAAAAGTTGTCTAACTATATTACTTAAGTAAATTATATATTTGAGTTCATGTTACCTAGTAATGACGTTTTCCCTACATACCAACAACGAGGGGAAACAACATTATGCATTACTAGATGCTTCATCATTTTGCTGTAATTGAAAATGTAAAACCTTGTCGGAGATCTTTAGAAAAAGGCAAATCAACAATTTTTGTGAGATTTGTTTTGCTATGTGCACTTAAAGTTGGGCAAAATAAGCTCTAGTGTGGTTATGGATGTATCTGCGTTCTCCCCACTCTTGACAGTGCATGGTCACATGGGTTCCTTACCCCCCTCTGATTGTGACTACACTCAAATCCCACTACCCACAGTGGGTTTTGGGCACATTCACTCATGTATTTAGAGTTGTACATGTGTAACCAGGTCACCCGAGATGAATTTTTGTGAACCGGTGTGTGCACATACTCTATGACATACTGCACACTATAAACCACGAACTAAGCAAAGTTAATATACCAGAATGTGTCTTACTCTACTGAGGATTGTGGGGTGAAGCTCCAAGTCTTTTCCCAACAAGCTGTTGCCTCCCTTCTCCTGCCAAGCCTCCACAGCACCTCACCACACCACAGCCCTGCACCGGCACACTCTGAGACAACACATACAGCGTGATTACATGTTCCAACAAAGTACAGATTCACTACAGTCCTACGATACACTTGTGTAAAATCCATACAGTTCTTGGCTCATACATGTGCAGGACCGTAGGTCTGTAACCTCAGCGACAAGATGTGAAGAGCGTAGTTAAACATTTACATTTGTTAACGATGTGCTCCTATCATTTTTTTTAAAGAAATACTTCACCCACAAAATGAACATTTGTGTATCATTCCATGTTATCTTGAATTCTTGAAGAACACTTTCAAGAATTCAACACACAACACATGTTGTACAGACATTTTACAGACAAACACTGTCCAAGTTGAAGTTCATAATGTTCAAGTATAGACCTAAAGTGCATATGACTGACCTTAAGCAAGTTACGGTCAGTCATATGCACTTTAGGTCTATACTTTAGCATTATGAACTTCATCTTTTCAACTCTGCCCTAGTGCAATAGCATTCATCCTGTGTCAAAAAATAGCCTAAAACTTCTACGTCTATATCATTAAGTTACAGCTATGGTATGTATACCTGGTAATGCCTGCATGCTGAGCTGTAGGTCTCTTAGTGCCTCTCTCAGTTGGTCTGTTTGGGTGAAGCTGATGCCCCTACCAGCTAGTGAAAGCCCCTTCAGCCTCTGGAGGATACACAGATCTGTCCCCTGCTTGCCAACAATATCTGCACTTGGAATCTGTGGTGGGAAACCTGTAATTGAACAACAGATGAACAGAATAAAATGTAAGAGCAGCAGAAGGGTGTGTAAAAAGGGCAATTTCTATGCAGAGTATCAAAAAAAAAAGTCAGAAAAGTACTCACCTCTCTTTTTAAAGCGCACCTTCACCAGCATGTTGAAACACCTGTTAATGCAGAGTACAATCTAATGCGTTTGTTTATAATTTCAAAAACTGCTAACATAAAAAAAGCCAATTTCATCTTACACACCTTGTGTAGTGAGTCACAGCTGGTTTCCAGTCCTTCAGGTGATTGTAGCAGTGACCCTGGAGGAGGTAGGCCGCCCCGGCCCAGAGCAGCATCCCCACCCTCTCATCTTCACCCCCTGCACGCAGAGCCGTGGTCTCAGCCTCACACTCCTCCTCTGGCTCTTCCAACACCACTTTCTCTGGCAGCAGCTCCAGTGTTGTAGTGATGACTTCATCGCACAGCGCCATGCAATCAGCGGGCCGTCGGGCCATGAGCAAGGCAGCGCCAGCCTGCAAGTAAAGCTCAGGCAACCTGGGGAGGGGAGGGCCCTCAGCATGCACCTGAGACAGAGACATGAAGCAAAATATTATGACTTCTCACGAATGAGCTTATAGCATGTATATAGTATATATAGCATTGTTAAATTATGCAGTGTGTGTCGATCAGTCTTACTCCATGTTGATCTTCTGAGTGAAGAGCAGCCAGCAGGTCCAAATAATATTCCACACCCTCTGACACCCTGAAGAAAAAGCGCCCGTTAAACAACTTGAATGTGCACTATGTGTCTACTGCTCTCATTTCCATTTATGTTTTCTGTTTTTTAGCAGAGGGCAGGTGCCAGTAAAAGACACTGCTGGTCTTCTCACCTCCCATGGAGCACACACTTGAGGGCCAGATTGTGAAGGACAGAGAGGGCAGAGGGCACTGAGAGCAGGCTGCTAAGTGATTGGCTGCACAGCAGTAAGGGTGGGGAGAGGAGATGAGTACCAGCCAGAGCGGGCTCTGTGGCAGAGGGCAACATCAGAGTCTGTGGGACAAGAGAGGCTTCATGTTTCAGTACGCAGGCCTACATTTACATGAATATGTGTCAGTGTCCCAAATTAACTTTTTGGCTCACCTACTAAGGGCTATTCTACTATAACAATGGCAGATAAAAACATTTAACAATAGAAATAATGTATCTACGTCTACAAGACAAACATTTAACCACATTTTACAGGCATTTGGCATCTTTTTTTTTTGTTGCTTTCCCTGTGTGTACTGATTACTTGTGCTACTCACTGAGTGCAGCAAACGAAGAGCTTGTATCTCAGCCTGTGTGTTGCCAAGCTGTCTGTAAATAAGCATGCTCTGGTACAGAGCACACACACACTGGGAATCTGTTTCCACTGCCTTCTTGTAACACTGCAATGCCATCTGAGGGCGGCTCTGGAGAAAAATGCAAAGACACACACACACACTCACTGCATGCGCTCAAACCTGTTATGCTAATGCATAATACATACACATTTTTAGTTTTTCATTCCGTTTGTGTAGACTACGTCTGCATGTGTACCATATGGGCCAGGCAAGAGCCTGAGAGGAGGTGTGTGTAGGCTATTAGAGTTCTGGGAGCAGGCAAGGAGAAAGCTGACTGCAGACCAGACAGCGCTTCTGAACTCTGACCCTCACTCAACCTTTCTGCACCTTAATGAAACATACAGAGGACAGCAAAACACGGAATTAAAAAAGTGATTAAATCATACTAAGGTGAAATATGCATTTAGAAAGCAGAGAGTAGAAATAAAGGCATTACCTATTTGCTTAAGCTCATGTAATATGCAAGTATGGTCACAGCAAACTGTATCTCGCCCTTAAATATGTGTTAACAAAGAACATGAATGCTGCTGACCTTGGGCAATCAAAGTACAGATCTGCAATAGTTCACCAAGCCTTCTTGGGTCCATCAGCAGTAGAGGAATGTCAGAGGACTTCCCCCTTGGCTCTCTCCTCCCCTCGTCCCAACCTCCAGTAGACAGTGTCTCCAACACAGAGAACAGCTCATCCTGCATAAGAGTAAAACAAATACAGTGTAGTTATACAGAACCCCAAGCAGCTGGGGACTGGACACTGTAACATGCTGACAAGTATACATTTTAAAGATTAGAATCATTATAGACCTTGTTTTCTGTATCTGTCCTTGTGTATACAAATATATATATATATCTTATACCATATACCATAAACGTCATTAGCCTAAACAAACTGTACTGAATGAGTCGATGTAGCAGAGTTCAATTTAAACCACACCAAACAAGTGAGGTGGGAACACAGTCTTAAAAACTGGATTGTACCTGAAATTCCTGTATAGTTTTCAGCTGGCAGGTGGACAGCCATATTGCCCACTGCAGACAGAGAAGGGACAGTACATAGGGAGCCAAAGCTGAGTTTCCCACTGATTTGAGAACCGTTCTCCAAAACACAGGAGGGTCTGAAGCAACAGTGTCCTCCCCTGTCATCTGTAGAACTGTGGGGAACAAGAGCAGGCTGTTAAAGTCAGATCCGAGCAATCATTCAAACTAATATGAAACTGAATGTATGGCATAGGTTCCTGTGTCATATACATCGGTTATCATTTCACAGCGTAGGCCTACTTCTCTCTGTGGCTTGTGTGAGGAGCTGCTGAGCTTCGGAGAACTGAGACTGGGCAGTGGAGCACACACAGGCATTGAACACCACTGTCAGCTCCAACTGTGTGTGATCTGCAAGAGGAGGGATACCTGCAGGAGAATGACACAGGGAAAGGAAAGAAGGGGGATGGAGATGCATTAAAGGTGACAGCTGAGCTCTCTGCATTAACAAATTAGACCTGGTGGTCGCATGGTTTCCTGACCACCTCTGAGTGTGGCTACATTCAAATCTGGCCACCCTACAGTGGGTTGTGGGTATATTAACGCATGTATGTGACCCTCATGAAGCACCTTGGATTTTCCTTAAAAGTTTGTTAAACTCCGAGGAACACAATCTCAGATGGGTTTGGTTCTGGCTCTGGTGTCGGCCCGAGGCATCTCCTCCTCCTTCTTGCTGCTGTAACAATGAAGTGAAAGCAAACTTAAATTATATTTACATAAATACAAATTAGAGGTACTGGTAATTTACTTGACAGTATTTTGATTTTATGCTACTTCAGATTGCACTATAATTTAGAGGGAAATACTCCACAGCATCTATTAAATATAGTTTTGAGTGTCAAAAAAGACTTTATATATATAAAACATATGATCAGTTTTTAATGATGCATGCAGATTACATTAACTAAAAGTATATGCATTTGATAAAAGCAGCTACAACACAACCAGCTACAACATTAAAATGCTGTTTACATTTGAATACATCTGTAATAATAATAATAATAATGCAATGCAATAATATTCATGAAGAGGAGCCATTCTGAAAAATAAGTACTTTTACTTTTGATATTTGAAGTAGTTTTTTTTTCTGTCAATACTCATTGAATTACTGCCTTTAAGTAACTGTGTGGTATTGCCATATTTCCCATTTAGTTTAACATTAAACAAATGGATTCTTCTTCCACATCTACTTATTTTTTGTTCAGCTAAAATAATAATCAATGCATCAAACATAAATGGAGATTAAAGGAGATTTTACAAGACAAGATAGTATTCTGCAGTATGTTATAAGATACCAGAAGTATTCATTTAACGTTAGCAATGATTACATACCGATGTGTTTCTCTCTTAATCTATTCTCAAGCATAAACAGAGTTATATAACGCTAAATTAACGTCACAGTGTTTAACAATGTTGTACAGGCTTAACGCTAAAAGACGAGCCACTACTTCTTACCTTCCATTTGTTCACTAACTCGTTGTTTTCCTGGATCCATTTATCTAATAAAGAAAGTGGTTGATACATTTTATGAGACTTTACATCGCTGTGTTTTGTTTGAACTTTCCCTCGTTTGTCAAAGCAGAGCTAACACAGGAAGTAAACATGAGTCCGTTTTTTACATTGGGCTGTGCTGCCCCCTGTGGCCACACCAGGACATGACACCTGCAGTCTGCTCACTGTCCAGTAGGTGGTGCTGTGACAGAGCCAAGATCACTTGTGTTCTAGAAACTTCAATTTAGGATTTATTTTTTTTATAGCCACCAAACTGTGAAGTGCTTCTGCTGTTTAAGTGTGGTCATTAGCTTTATGAGCAACAAAATAAGCATACAGATACACTCATAATTGCACAATCTTTATATATTCAGTTCAGTATTCATACAACAGGTCTAAAGCACGTGAACACAAGCCAAGGCCATAATTGTATTACCGCTGAGTCATCCTTGAGACTGCCAGGATAGCCATTTTTCTAGTTGTCCCTCCCAAGGTGACTCCCTCTTTTCTTTCCTATTTCCACCCCTCTCCTCTCATCCATATATCATCCTTCTATCAGTGCATCATCTTGTTCCCTGTTGTCTGGAACCTCCATTGTCTGGCTTCATCGCAATCTCCCAGCTCCTCGTTTCTTTCATTGTCTCAAATCACAGAAAGCTCTAAATATACCACCATGGAAAAATAAGGGACATCCACTGCTCCGCAATGTACACTCACACACTTGCAGCTGCACAGGCATGCACAAGCACAAACATACACGAAAGATCTCTTTCAGTCTGGTTCCACGCATATTTTTTCCCCTATAGGGTTTCACTTTTTTGTGCCATTTTCCTCTGAATCGATCCTGCTATTTTCCACCTCTCTCTCCATCCATCCATCCCTTCAAGGACAAGGTCATTACATGGCAGAAGCCTCCCACCTCATTTTCTACCGTCCTTCTGCCAATGTCACTCACATGGCAAGACTTCAAACTTTC
Organism: Bovichtus diacanthus; assembly: GCA_943590825.1. NCBI lineage: Eukaryota > Metazoa > Chordata > Actinopteri > Perciformes > Bovichtidae > Bovichtus > Bovichtus diacanthus. The sequence goes on along the minus strand of CALSBV010010907.1, from coordinate 1,721,807 downwards.
ATGAAAAAGGTTTGTAAAAAAAAAAGCGTTACTGCGACAAATCCACTCATGGCAGCATCAAAGTGCACATTGTGTTCCTTTTGCGAAACCAACAAAAGCAGAAATCTGCCTGTTTTGCTGGATTTAACAGCTCCCTAACACCTTAACACTTTTCTTATTACAAATAAAGTCAACGACCATCACTGGGGATAAAAACCTAAAACGTGTCCATGTTTATTTCCCCAGCAGCTATTTTCCAACACAAAATGATAAATTATGAGTCTTTTTTTCTGTTGATTTCAGCTGCTCACAGTTGATTCAAATAACAAGGTATTGAGGAACATGACCTATGTATGTTGAACACAAGAGCCTCATAACATCACAACTAAATTCTGCCTACTCTGCTCCATTATCCTCATCTATAAAACATGAAGCTAGTCGAGGCAGGGGATGCATGTTATTTCTGTCCTGCATGACCCTCGGCCCCCCTGAACATGTGAGATTTAATGCAAAACACGCTCTCACACCTTGTGTTTCACAAATACTAAACCAACACGTTGCACAATATGCATTTTAATACATTTAAGAAAAAGGATGATATACTTTAATGGATTTCAGATTACAAAATAAGATACAAGGACTTTAAACAGATACGCTTGGTGGAGGACAGACTAAGGGCCTTCGGTGTCACACGGTCCCCTGGGTGTCATTGGGCTGACAACACACATGTTCACAGGAACAAAGAGTGGCTGATACAGAGAAATGACTGTGTGTTGAACCGTCTATTCTTAAACATACATCTCAAGTCAAAGGCACATACACAGTTCTCCCTGATCTTTTAAGGCATGCAGTGTAAACTCACTCACCCTAGGTTTGAGTAATCAATAAGTGCTGTTTGTGCTCCTCAGAGCTGGTTCTCTTCTCAGAGCATACATCCCTTCAGAGCAGAGGCAGCTCAGTTTGGCTTTGTGTGAGTGCTGTATCACTGTAGCTCAGTGCACAATGTCAATGCACTACAATGCTGCTGTTTTTAGTTTTTATGATGTCATGTTTGGCCTGCAACCACATGTGCACATATATACATTATTTATTCTTCAGAAATAAAGAGAAGCAGAAACTATGAGATGAAAAGTAACGTTTGAAGTATAAGAGGAGTGTGTGTGTGTGTGTGTGTGTGTAGTAGTAGTAGTAGGGAGAGAGAAAAAGAGAGTCTGTCAATGGCCCAGCAGTTAAGTCCCAGGGGGGTGGCGTGGATCTGCAAACTCACACTGCAGCAGTACAGCTACAGAGCATCAGCAGAACACACTGCACACTCACACGATTATTTCACACAGACTTTAGCCCAAAACATATGAATACATTCAAATGTATAAAACCTTGCAGAAGTAAGACTTTATTGGGGCTGTTTATGAAGAGAAAAATGCCACACAGCTTAATCATTTAACACCTATATTTCTCCAAAGTGTTTTATTGCATAAAAAGCCTTAAGATAGAACATGTAAGCAATGCTTGAAAAACATCTTACATGCTATAAAAAACATTATTTGGGTTTGATGCTTTAATAAATTCCACCTAATTAACACCTTAAGTAAAAAATACAACTCATCAACAAGGTGGTACATTGATTAGGGAGAATATATCCTGCGCAAGCAGTACTTTTCTGAAGAACAGATATCTCTTTAAATGGAGTGAGTCCTAGTGCTGACTAGAGAGTTTTCCCTCCCTCCTATAAAAGCCCAGCGCTCCCGCTCCTGCTGCAGTCAGTTCTCATCCGGCCCAGCCATGAGTTTCACGGTAGAGCACCACCTCTTCGGCCCGTCTTCGTACCGCAAGGCTCGGCCTTCCTCTGTGTCCTCCAGCGGCTTTCACTCCCAGCGCCGCCGCCTCAACTACAGCCAGGCTCCCTCCGCGGACAGCTTGGATACCTTCAACGGCGACATGACGCGGAGGAACGAGAAAGAGATTCTGCAGACCCTCAACGACCGGTTCGCCGGCTACATCGACAAGGTGCGCAACCTGGAGATGCACAACCGCAACTTGGAGGCAGAAGCGGAAGCTCTGCGGCAGAACCAGGCCGGGCGCTCCTCGGTTGGGGAGCACTACGAACGAGAGCTGGGCGACCTTAGGGGTCTCCTGCAGCAGCTGACCGGTGAGAAGGCCCGTGCAGCTCTGGAGCACGAGCACCTGGATGAGGACATCCAGCACCTGCGGGTCAGGCTGGAGGACGAAGCGCGAAACCGGGAAGAGTTGGAGGCTGCTGCGCGCACCATGAAAAAGTATGTCGAGGAGTGCCGGCTGGTGCGAATGGAGCTGGACAAGAAGCTCCGTGCCCTGGAGGAGGAAGGCGTTTTTCTGAAGAAGAACCACGAGGAAGAAGTGGCGGAGCTCCTCGAGCAGATTCACGGCGCGCAGGTAAGCTTCGACATGCGAGACACGATGAAGGCGGACGTCACCGGCGCACTGCGAGAGATCCGCGCGCAGCTGGACGGTCACGCATCCAAGAGCTCAACGCACGCAGAGGAATGGTTTCAAGGTGAGTTTTGGTCAAAAATGGAAAGTTTAAAAAAAATCTCTTAGTTTTTAAACCACAGAGAAACTTCAGCGTGCGCTATTCAGTGTGCAGCGGTGCTGGTTCTCTGTCCGTGGTGCTGAAGTCTCAGCGTCATTAACGTTTGAACGAGCTATAACCTAATTGTAGCCCGAGTTATGCATACGGCGACTTAAGGTGAATGAGCACTGTCTTGCAGTATCGTACTCATATCAGGGTATCAATGGTCACCTACTTTTTGATATGAGACCATCAATACTGAAACTATTAAGCATACTGGTCCTGCCTTGATAACCATTATCGCACCAACCTGCCAGATTGCCCACTTTTAACTAAAGAGAAGATGTTTAATAACCGATTGCAGGCAAAGTTAATCAAGGCGGATAGCATGAATATAAAATGCGAAAAGATCAACATTTTAATAATATGACCTCCAGTGATGCGGCTTTCTGTGGGCGCATCGCTGCCGCAGAATGATAATTTGTACTTAAGGCCAGCACTGCAGGAGTGAGATGGCACCCAGAGAGGAGACTATGATTCATTCGCGCTCTCACTGTAGGTAACAGTGGGTGTGTTCTTGCTCTGCCCTATGTGCACTGTGTGTGTGTGTCTCTTACCCTGAACCTCTACAAATAGAATAGTCATTTCAAGGTCAACGTTTGTGGTAGGAGGACAAGAAGGATACTGCTTCATCTCTTTTAACAGTCATCCTTTCTGATGTTGTGGCTGGGGTTCACCGAGGATGTGGAAGTAAACTGGTATGTAGATATGCCGGATAGATGACGGATGAAGCCTTGTGAGATTCCTCTTCTCAAATATACTACAAGAAAAGGCAGCATCGGATGCACACAGCGCTTCTGTCCTTACTGTGGTACTGTACAAATACACTATCGACAACTTTAAAGGACAAGAAGGGTTTTATCTGAACTGCATGTCGCAGAACTTAATGAGCTATAGATTGACCCTTGCTGCACATTCTACATGCTGACTTGATATAAGCAGTGAAAGGTGTAAACAGAATGACCTTCGCTGTGTGGTGTCCAGCTGACTGCAGCAGTGTGGCTCTTTCATGCCTGGAGGAGGGAGCTGAGTCAGACGACTGACTGACAGATGGACACTGCCAAGGTTACTCAGGCTCCCAGTAGAGACTCCCTGAGGGCAGGTCAAGTGTCTAAAAAACAATACAAAACTGTGGACTGAATAATAATGCAGAATTTCTCTTTACTTCAGCCATTCAGACTGTTTTTGGACACAAGCCATCCGATGGTATGACACAGCAAATGTGATTTCTAAATCGTGTACATTCCTTTGTGTCCATTTTCTGCAGTGCGTATGGAGCGTCTGTCCGAAGCTGCTCGGTCCAACCAGACTGCAATTCGCGGAAGCCAGGAGGAGATTGGAGAGTACCGCCGTCAGCTCCAGAGCCGCACTATTGAGCTGGAGACTCTTCGGGGAACCAAGGATTCACTGGAGAGGCAGCGTATAGAGAGTGAAGACAGACACCACGATGACCTCAACTCCCTACAGGTAGGAAATCAACACAAGCATCTCACGTATCACACATAGGGAAAACCACATTATTGCACATGTCCTTTCATACAATCTGCATTATATTTGACCTGTTTTCTTTTTGCAGGAGACCATCAATCAGCTGGACAATGAGCTGAAAACCACCAAATGGGAGATGGCCAGCCAGCTGAAAGACTATCAGGAGCTGCTGAATGTGAAGATGGCTCTAGATATTGAGATTGCTGCTTATAGGTTAGTCAGGGTTTAAAACCACACATAATTAAATAGATTTTTTTGATATTTTTTAGATTTTTTTGTCAAAAGTTATTGACATTTTCGTTGACTGTGTGTCTTTGTCTTTAAAACAGGAAGTTACTGGAAGGCGAAGAGAATCGCTTTGTTTCAGGAGGAGGTCCGTACTCTTACCTGGAGAGCAGAATCTCTTCCCACTTGAAAATGAAAGGAGAGGAAATCTCAGACACAGTCATCGTGGAGGAACAGACAGATGAGACCCAGGTGACAGAGGTGACAATGGAGGCAGATGAGGAGGAAGAGGAGGAAGAGGAGGGAGAGAAAGAAGAAGAGGAAGGAGAGGAAGAAAAAGGTGAGGAAACCAAAGAAGAGGAAGAAGAAGGCGAGGAAGGAGAAGATAAGGAAGGAGAGGGAGAAGAAGCGAAGGAGGAAGAAAAGGGAGAGGAGGAGAAGGATGACGAGGGTGAGGAGAAAGGAGAGGAAGAGGAGGCAGGCGAGGAAGAAGAGGAGTCCAAATCTCCAGAAAAGGCTGCATCCCCTCAGCCTAAATCTCCTGCTGTCAAATCACCAGAATCTACATCTCCACAAAAATCACCAGAATCTAAATCACCAGCAGCCAAATCCCCGATGCCCAAATCACCCGCTAAGTCGCCTGCAGCCAAATCCCCTGCAGGAGATGAGTCAAAGTCACCGGTGTCAAAATCCCCTCCCAGCAAATCCCCTGAATCTAAATCTCCTCGTTCCACAACGCCTGAACCAAAGTCTCCAGAAACAGAGAAGGCCAAGCCTGCTGCCCCTAAAGACACCCCTAAAGACACCCCTAAAGACACCCCTAAAGAGACCCCTAAAGAGACCCCTAAAGAGGAGAAAAAAGAGGAGAAGCCTCAGCCTGTCAAGGAGGAAAAGAAGGAGCAAGAACCAGTGAAGGAGGAGAAGAAGCAAGAACCCAAGGAGAAAGAGCCAGAGAAGGTAGATAAACCTGAAGCAAAGAAAGAGAGCAAGGCAGATGAAGCGCCAAAGACGGATGATGCTTCAAAACCTGCTGCTCCGAGCAAGCCCGCAGAGGACAAACCAGCCCCCAAGTCTGAGCCTAAAGAGAGTGCTCCCCCCGCCAAGGAGGAGAAACCCTCTGCTCCTAAATCAGAGAAGGCCGAGCCGGAGGCAAAGCCTGCCCCTAAAGCAGAGCCTGAGAAAACCGAGAGCAAGAAGGAGGAGAAGAAGCCAGAGGAGAAGTCCGCACCTAAAGCTGAACCCGAGAAAACAGAGAGCAAGAAAGACGAGAAGAAGCCAGAGGTGAAAAAAGAGGCCAGTAAAGAAGAGAGTAAGGAGGTGAAGGAGGGAGGGAAGGCGGAGAAATCCTCCGGCACAGAGTCAAAGGAGAGCAAGGAGGAGAAGGCCAAGAAGTAAGACCAGTAAGCTGTGATTCAAGGCAGGAGGAGAGGAGGTGGAGATGCCAAAGAACTATGAGGGAGGGAATGAAAGCAGGGTTAAGAGCAAGAGAAAGGGGCTGTTAAGATGGACGCCTAAATGTCCACAGCAAAGCAGGTAAATGGTATGTAAGCAATAGTGATTTCTGTAGCAATTAACCCCCTGCTCCCTAAGTATGGCCATTACACCCCTGATGCTTCTGATGTATGACTGTAGTGAATGCAGAATGCTCTAAACTCTTTATCTGAATGTGACAACTGCCCTTAATAAATAACAAGTGCATTTAAACTGAATCCCGCTGATGGGGACCGCAGGGGCCTGCTGTACCCACACAAGCCTTCAAGGGCAGAGATGTCAAAACAATGTCAAGCTAAAGATTGTGACAGATATTATATATAAAGCATATATTTAAGGAGATACAAATGTCTATATTATATTTATAGATATGTCAGTATGAAAGACTTGAATTTTTTGCTTGTTGTGCACATTAATGCAGCTTCTCCTGACAGGTGAACTGCAGTGTCTCACTTCTCTGGTCTGCAATGCTAGGACAATGATGACTACATGTTATGTATAATCTGCTGAGAATATGCAATATGAAACAGATCAATAAAGAATGAAAAATCAAACACGAAAGGCTTTTGGGAGATTTCTTAATCCGTTTACACTGCAACAACAACAAAAAAAAGAATCAATCGTGCATTGACCTCAAGTGAGGATTTATGAAGGAGAAGTGTCGAGAGTAATCAAACAAGGTGTGAGGCCTGAAAGGTAAATGCAGCGAGTAACTGCACTGCATTGCGGCTAAGAGCGGGGGGGGGGCTTTACCCACCAGCAGCAGCCACCGCACCCTTCCTCACGTCCCAGAGACCACGCTCATGTATAAATCAGGAGCTGCTTGCGTGCACAGAACAGACTCAATCTTGCCTATTATTTCCAGCTCTTTCTCAGTGCAAAGAGGAAAGTTCACACACTTGAAGCAGTGATTCAATATCAACCATAAACATAAGTCAGGTAATAGTTTGAATATCATGAGTACGCTTAATATTAATACAGAACAGGCCTTCACTTTTGAAACCATACAAAATGATTGCGATATATAAATCCGGTCACTTCTGGTCATGACTTATAGTAATTCAGCTTTTCATAGATTTCTACAATCGCACACAGAAATTGTGGGACTGCATTTTAAAATCGGATTTGCTAACGAGTAGAGCTGGTTAAAAAAAAGCCTTTCATCTTTTTTTTCTTGGACACACTTTGGCTGACATTGGAAGGATTTCTCTCCTGGTGGATTGTTCCCTTCAAGTCCAATCTCTGCATCTAGATGGCTTTGTGTTAATGGGAGTAGCTACCACGTCATAAAACACAACAGGTGGAAATGACTTTTTCCTCTTGTCACTGCATTTGAATTTCCCTTTTATTAGAATTCTTTGTGAACTTGCTTTGCCTGAAATACATCTGAAATCACATCAGCTCCGAGAGCTCTCAGTAGGTTTTGGGGATTAAAGTTGTGGAGCCGAGTCAAGCTATCTGGTTTCATTTGTTTGTGCTCTTTACTGATCATTTTGAGTTTATTTTTGCGCGTTTAACAATGAAATGGAAATGATCCCATTGGATAATGTTTCTCTTAATAAAAGTCTATTTGTTTTTCTGTACGAGTCCAATGGCAGTACTCTTCTCGCCATTAAAAATCCTCTCATATTTTAAATAGTAATCACCACGAATGGCCTTGTCTTCTTCTAATTACATATATCCATTAATCTATGAGGGTCTGTGTATGGATTTGGTTAAAAACTGCTGGATTTGCACTTCAATGTTCAAGAAAATCAGAGTGATATTTTATCTGAACACTTGTGGACTGCTGCTAGCCGATCATAGAATGAGAGTAATCCTCAGTGGAATTGGCATCAGTATCCTGAATAACAACCTGTTTTTTCCTCCATTAACATATCCGGGATTATAAATGAAAGGTCAAAAGATCATTTTTGACCTTTCATTTATAATCCACTGACTATGAAATACACCAAATATCATATTCCAGGGACATATTCTCTGGGGGAATGACTCAGCTTGCAGTGGCAAGGAACCACAATGGCATAATAATCAGCTAGTGCAGACAACGCCTATAAATAGAGCAGCACAGAGAGGATGGAGAGGAAGGCAGAGGGAGAAGAAAAAAAGAAAAGAAATTGGAGTGCACAACAAAGCATGGGTGCAACAGTGCCTTAAATAGACCAGATACACACTCTTTCAAGAAAATAACCTGGCGTTTTATTTTTATTTTCAAACAGGTAAAAAGACTTTTAAAAATGGATACTTTGTGTGTCAAAGACCCACAAAGGTAAGCTTGAGGAAGTTCGAGTTGTAAAGTACAGCAGTGAGAATCATATGGACAAATCTAGCGGTGACTGAAGAAGCCCTGAGGGTGGTTGTACTTGAATGGCTTCAGACGATTTGGACCCCTGAGAAAGAGAGCGAGATGTCAGAGATACAGTGACTCTATTCCCATATGAAAGCACATTTAGTTAACCAATAGCCTCTTGTGACTGTGTACCTGACAGTGCGCAGGCACATCTTTTCTCTGGGAAACTCTCGTGGTCCCTCCACACTGTCATCTTGACCTTCAGTCTCCAAATACACATCCAGGCAGACACATAGGCGTGAAAACTGATTGGTCAGGAGCTGGTGTCCTGGACGAGGCCCCTGCAGTTCATTTTTGAACACATTGACCTCGCTCTCCATGGCCTAAAGGAGGAAAAGATGAGTCAGTTAGAGCCTGAAATATCTAGACGTAAAATGAGCTTGTGCAACAAGAGCGCACAAGCTTATGGAACATAAGTGATCAATATTGAGAAATGCTCATACTCGAAGGTTGTCATCAGTGCGTCCACTGCGCTCTCCCTTCCAGCTCAGGGAGAGGGAGAACAGAGGAGAGATTTCTGGGTAACGGGGACTCAGCACCAAGGCGGCCTGGAGACGAGCTGAGAAATAGAGGATCAAGGCAGGTGGGTTATAAGAATCAAAGAAAAAATAATAATGGCCAATTCCATCATCAGTGCTGGTATGTTACCTGTGCCCCTTTCCACCACAGCCATGAAGTACAGATCAGTCTCCTTTGCCAGCCCAGCATCAGTCACATGACGAGTGTATGGCAGCTCCTACCAAAAAAAGAGAAACATCACAGTGAGGCATGTGATGCGTGAGGTCAGTTTGTTTATCTTTTAAAACAGGTGATTTCAAATATCTGTACGTATGTGTTTATAAGTGCATACCATGTACTCCTGCTGAGTGGTGGTGGTCCAGCGAGCTAAACGGGAGATGATCTTGGCAGGAAACAGCTGCTGACACTCACTGGAGACCGGGATGATGCTGTGCTCTGAGGACAGGAGTACAAACAATCTCAGTCAAAATGTCCCATCTCTCCTCCGGGAGTATTTGATGTGTCGCCGTTCACATGTCATCTACCTAAAGAGGCAAACTGTTTGTGCAAAGCCAAGCGGGACTGGAGTCGTCCCCTCAGGAGCTTCATGGTGCTCTCCATGTGGCTGGCACTCAGAGAACTGCCCACACACACACCCTGGACAAGCAAGAGCACATACCAACATGATGAGGCTGTAACACACAGAAACTGTGCTAAACTCGGATAACACTTGATTTCAACACACACCTCTGAAGGATCTTTGGGAAAATGTAGTCCTCCTAGACTCTGAACCCACATGTAGGGGTGGCCCAGCTCCTCCACATAATCAGCAAAGGTAACAATCCTAAAAGGAAATGATGGGTTAATTCTGCTGGAATTTCATTAAATAAAAAAAAAAAAGGTAAGATTCGCTACACATCTTCTCATTTCCTTTAATTACTTGGCATCCTCACCCGACTTTATCAAACTGGTAGCGATTAGCTGGATTGGGCGTTTCTCGTCCCTGGTCGCTGGTGTACAGACAGCTGAGTAGAGTGTCTGATTTCAGCAAGTCCCTGCAAAAAAAACCCCACATCATTAGACTTTCATTTCAGGGACACGGCGAGGAAGACAAATGCTTAAAGGGATAAAGAGCTTAAAGGGATATTTTGGATGTTTTATGAGGCATTTATCCATAAATCAGTGTATTAGCTGCAGTAAATGCACGCCCATCGTTTGGAGATACAGGCAGGAGTACAGGCATGGAAGCAAAGCAATGTACTGCTGTGGACGGGGGGGAGCAGCAATACGTATTTTAGCCACCTAAAAAACAAGGCACACCAAAAAGAATCTACCATATATTTAGAATATTTTCACAGCTTTACCTTGCCGTGAGACAGCCCTTTCCGACTGGGAACTGAAACCGTTATCCATGCGTTCTTCAAAGCCACCAGACTCCATTTAAAAGAACAGAAATTTTACCGTGCAGAACACAGTGGTTGCTGGTCTACCGCTGCATTATTTTTTTAAAGAGTTTGGTGGCTCTGAAGAGATTTTATGGATATTATGGCTTCAGTTCGCTGTCTCACGGCAAGCTAAAGCAGTGAAAATATTCTAAATATAGAATACACCGATCTTGGTTGATTGATCTTGATTTTTTTTTTTTGTGGGTCTTTCTTTTAGGTGGCTAAAATACGTTTTGCTGCTGCCCCCGTCCACAGCAGTACATTTCTTTACTTCCGTGCCTCCTGTCTGTCCAAACTGGAGACTACAGACCGCCATCTACTGCAGGTCATACATTGATAAGTACCTCATACAGCCCCACCTCAAACAATCTGAACTATCCCTTTAAGTCTACACACACACATACACACACACACACACCCTGCGCTGATGGCCGAGTTGAGGTCTGTGGTGGTGGAGACCTTGGTCTTGACTGTCATAATGTTCAGATTCATCAGGTAGTAGAAGTAGAGATGGAGGATGCTGCCATCTGTGGAGAAATAATAGATAACACATGGTGATGAACTAATCCATTACTAGCTCAATCCCCCCCCCCCCTTTTCATTAATCCTCCCAGTGAATGTCCCCCAGGGTTTACGTCACACCGCAGCGTATTAGAGAGCGATAACTGGGTGTGGTCACGACGGCAGCTCACAGCACCCAGGGGATGCATATACTATGCTGATGGTCATCTTTCATGCTCCCCTCTCTGCAGTCACTGTGAACTCTGTGACACTCTGTCATTCACTGACACCTACGCTGCTCTCTTTTTGCTTTAACTGCAGTAAATTGACTGCTGCAGCTGGCAGCAGTGAAGACAACTGGGCAGAGGGAAGGCACTAGAAATACAAGCAGAGGTTAGAGAAAGACCGGTGATGAGAAAATATGCTTACAGCATGTTGTAGGTGCTGCAGACCCACAATGCTGCAAGTGTCTCTCTCACCTCTCTCCCTCCTCCCCCTTTAGGTAGAGTTACGCCTGCAATGCAGATCTCCCTATAATCTGTCACTATTCCTCTTATTGCCAGCAGAGGGAACACGAGGGTCAAGTGGTGTCATGACATCATAGCAGACTGGGTCAGGCTTACTTTCTTTCACTTACTATCTGGTAGGTATAGAGTTACCGCAATACACAGAAAAGCTATGGATACATTACAGATGATTTGTAAATACTTGGGCTTAAATGTGCTGAAAGTGAATGCACAAAATACACAGACCATTTTGGTGCAGACACTAAAATTTGAGGTCACCAAGAATGTAGAATGAGTTACCTTTACACTTGAGGTCTAAGCAGAGGGACAGAGGGTGCCTCTTCAGCATCTCCCGTCTTTTGTCATCCAGCTGGCCGCCTGTAGTTGGCCTTCTTCTCTTCTGTCAATAAAAAGCAATGAAACAAGAGATGAGAAGAAAGACAAAGTGCATGTTTGACAATGTGGCATATCGAATAAATTGGAAAAACAATTAGCATCAAATTCCAGCTGTTTCCAGGAGAAACATGATAGTGACTTAGCATCTAAAGGATTGTTGCCCTCTTCCGTTATAGAATTAAAAAACGGTGTAGTTGCAGTTTAAGGAAGGGCTAGAAGTAGTAAAAAGAAATGTAAAAGAAGAGGGTGTTTCAGATAAGCTATTCTACAGATATGCCAGACTGACGTTATAATTAAATACAAATAATTATTCCCAAATCAGTAAGTAAAATATATATTTACTTCACTAGAGAAACATCCCAACAGACACTGACAACAAAAACGAGCACTGTTTTGATGCCGAGTGTGCATGCCCGAGTTGGGCTCAGGTTACGGTCACCTAGCAATTCTGGTAAATACTTCCCAGAATCCCTCAGCTGGCACTCATAGGGATGCAGGAAGCGATCGATAGCTGCCGCTCTCCGACTCACCAGACTACAACGTGTGGCTTCAGGGACAGTTTGTGTGTCCGTTGCACAGACGGGTATATTAAGAAATCGTTGAACTCACTGACCTAAGGGTGTCAGTGTGTGTGTGTGTGTGTGTGTTGGGAGTAAAGCCAGGCCGGAAACTTACCGTTTTCTCTTGCTCCTCCTCGGCATCTGAGTCACTCTCATCATCTGGATGAAACGAAAACACAGAATTATGTGGGGAGATGCAGCTCTCAGAAATACAATATCTTGAAATATTAAGCAACATAGAGTATAACAGAAGATGAACTGCACAACAAAGCTAAGTGTTTGTGGGATATGTGCACAGGCATGTATAGTAGTGTTTGTACCCTGGGAATCTTCTGGAGGTTTGGACAGGGCCTTGGCCTCATCCACGTCACCACTGATTGAGACACTCAGGTTCTTGTCTGACGAGGAAACAAAATAAATCATTGAAACTGAGGGCTTACATTTCATAAAGAAAACTCTACTTTGTCTTGAAATATAGGATATTCTCTAATGACTGCTTACCACAGGCCTGGCCATAGGCATTGGCTTGAACAAACAGGACATAGAGAGGTGGAGGCAGGTGGCGGGCAACCTCCGTCTGGATCTGAGCCTGTTCAAAAGGCATGGACAGATACTCCTGCACGGGGAGGGAAGCCTGGGCAAGATGAGAGAGCATCAATTGTCATTTAGAGGATCCATACGTGGTGTCGCCTGGTGGGACAGCAGCTAAAACCTTCACCTCAATGAAGAAGTCAGTCAATATCATAAATAATAAATAAACAACATATGTTCAAAACACTTTGCAAAATAAATGGTCCAAGCTGCTGCGACTGGAACAAAACCAGTGGTAGGTTACGTTCAGACTGCAGGCCAAAGTGGCCTAAATCTGATATTTTTTTTGTCTTGTGTGACTCTGATCTGTTTAGTTTTTTTATAACAATGTGAACAGTACAAATCACATGGAATCTGATCTTTTCAATTCTGATTTGGGCCACTATCTTATGTGGTCCTAAGTCAGATAAAGGTTTGATTTTTTGCAATGCGAGCTCAGTCTGAAAAGTCAAACGAGAATTCATGCCACTCGACATCTCTGCTCTGACTGCAGTCACTCGGTGAACACAAAAAAACCCTCGACATCTTGAAACTTTTAATTTGTTTCAGTAAGCCATTCAAATCACAATTTAAAACATCTCTCTCTTTCTCCTCATCCTCATTATCATCTGCTCACAAATTCCACTGCACATCAACTTATAAATGAAACTGGAACCGTTGACTTCAGTGGCCTCCATGTTTACTTCCGTACGACAGCATGCTGCGTGACTTTGTTATTGTTTTTTAGCGCATGCAGGTCAGTTCAGGAATGTGACCAGTTCAAACTAGAATCTGACATTACACACATTTAAAAAACAATGTGTAATGTTGAATAGCCAAACAAAAATAATCTGATCTGAGCAATAGATCCGGATTGAGTGTGGTCCTAGCTCAAAACATTTATAATATGGCAACCAAACAGTTGTTATACCTGCATGATGGCATTGAGTCCTGGCTGCAAGCTTGTCAGATGTTCCTTCTTCACCTCAATGCTCTTCTGGATCTTCTCCTTTGTGGACTGTGACTCCTTGTATTTCTCTGCCAACCTGTATCCAAACACAAATGTTGAACAGCTGCTCTGTGCTCCCCTTCATTCATGTTTTTTTTTTTTTTTTAAACCACAGCAGCCTACTAATGCACTGTTATGTTATGTTATGTTATGTTAAAGTTTGCACACCTCTTCCTCTGTTCAAGCTCCCAGTCCAGTCGTGCCAGTGTGAGTTGGTGGGGATCATTTTTAGTGAGGTGAGGCCTGGAAATGTCCTGTGGCGCTTCCTGGTAAAACTCTCCCTCAGACACCAAGTCTATCTCCTCATGTTTAGACCTGGATCAGGGAAAGATATGTTAGTTTAGCATTGTGTGTGTGAAAGGTGCTTTATAAATAAGGTGTACCATCATTACCACTGTGGAAGCATGTGTTCCTCAAAATATGAACCATCAACAGTGGAAGTAAAAAAGTCATATTTACAAGCTTTATTCCACATGAGCAACTTTTTGTAGAACTATACATTCTCACTAGCTATCTTTTAAGGTGGGAAATTAATTTTGACTTACATACTGACTGATTATAAATGTATCTCTGACTGAAAGAAAGAGTGTCTTTATTTCTAGGGCTTGATAAGATCCTTCTTTTTTTAGAGACCATTTTGTAATCTTCTAAAAATGTAAGTGCTATATAAATAAAGCATGATTTTTTTTGTACTTCTTGTATGATGATTAATAATCTCAGTAGCTTTGTTATTGTGTTTAGTTTCAAGTATGTTCAAAGTAAAAGCTGTTCTAGTTGAATGATATATTTGGTACTAACTTGAACTCCAGACATTTGCTGATCTCCTTCTGAAGATGCATAACTTCATACAGCAGGTTCTGTAACTGAAGGTGCAGCACATCCACTTTCTGCTTTGCCTGAGGGAGAAAAAGGAAGAGGAGGTGTTTAAGGTTGGTTGTAAACACAACCTGGGAATAAGTATACGTCAAACAATATGCCAAGAATCAGATCCAGGATTCAATAAGAACAAGGATCAATATGAAGGATCTGAAACTGGATCAATATATTCTAAACAAAACCAAACCCAGGGTGTATAAGCTTTCTCTGCTGACAGTGGCAGCTACTGCAGTTAGGTGTTAAAAGTAGAAACAAAGTGCTTGGTGTTCAACTTGCATTTCCTGATCAGCATAAAAATGGTAGTTGAGGCAGCACTTTTCCCCAAAACAAATGAATGGAATAGTGTGATATTAACCGAATCTGGTGTTTCTTTTAATAGCTCATGAAGGTTGAAGAGCACTTAAAGGTTGTCTGGGAGTTACCTCGTGTGTCTGGTCTCTGCCTCTCTTTAGTCGCATATGAGCCAGACGATTGAGTTTTTTCAGATTCATGAAGTGGATGCAGCCCTGCATGCGTCTCTGCTCGACCTCAGCATTCTGAGAACAGACACAAATAGTTAGATTTCATAATTGTCGAGGTGAAGTCACGGAATCAACTTGGTCTGGGATCATATTTACAATGTACAATACAATGACAAACACAGGATATTCATCGCCTTTATTATCACACAACTATTGGACAATAATATATTATTGTCATATACCATTGCTTTTATCATTTATTTTGTGCTAATAAACTAAATTAATGTTGTTCTATATTATATTCACCAATACCACAAACTTTATGTATAAAGTTTTCCTATGGAGGGATGTACTTGTTTCTACAGTGACAAACCAGCACATCACATTGAGAGAGGAACCCGAGAACGGATGAGTTTAACCATTTTGTAATGTGACATTATTACTGACTATGAAATCAGTCTATCATTTTTTGGATGAGTGTATCTTAAAAGTATGATTCTTACCCCTTCCTTGGCTCCATTGGCTTTCAGTTCCTGGATCTCGCTCATGAGTGTGGCCAAACTCTCACATGACTCTTTGTACTGCAGGAAGTCCTGCTCAGGGTCCCTGTTGTCCAGTTCCACCTCCTCATTATACACACGCACATCCTGGAAATCCATCAATATGTACAGTATATCACACCATTGTTTTCTTGGTGTTGTAAGAAGCCTGAGAAATTTTACAACACAACTAGCATGGATTCTACGGACTCCGAACTCAAACTATAATATTGATAACTTACTATATTAACTTAGCACCTGGCTATCTGGTTTGTAACAATATAGTGCTTAGAAATGGTACACCCAAACTAGTATTTGTTCCAAAAGTTCATTTATCAACAAGGGTTTTGTGTTTCAATCGCATGAGGACCTTTATCCCAACACAAATGCAGATTTAATCATGTGTAGACTTTTCTATGATACAGACATCTGTTTGTGAAAGATGGGCAACATCTAACTCGCTACAGTGGATAAAGTAGTTAGAACATCGGTATTGAAATTGAAGAAAAACTTAAACTCGACCGTTTTGAATTTTATATCTCAGCTACATTGCCAAATGACATTTGTGCTGCCGACAGAGGACCTTGAGCCCAGTCCTCCTGCTGGGGGTCTCCCGGCTCACTGAGGCCCACTGACCGGTCCCTGCCCCCCGGCGGTGTCTTACCTGCTGGTCTCCATCTCCTCGACCTCGCTTCATCTCTGGGGTTCCTCCTTCACTGCGGACAACCTTCGATTTTCGCTTCTTCAGGGCGTCCGACATGGCTGTCTAGATAAAGACAGGGGAACATATATATACATATATATATGTAGGCCAAATACAATAAAATAGAGATAATATGTAAACGCCTTTAGGTAGTTACACTATGTGGCAACAGTATTTCTCTATTAGCAAGCTAGTTAATGTTAGCACTTTAGCTCTGTGATGGCTGACTAGCTTATTGGCTAACAACCGTTAGCTTGTCGGCTCATAAAGGCAGGTTTTCATTCATAGATTAAAAACCAGTCAATAACTTGTGTGTTTGATGGCGTATCTATTACTAAGCACATACCTCCGTAATGGGATAAACAAATCTGGAATTCTTAAATCGTCCGCAAATGCACACGTTACGTTACAGGATACTTTGTTTAACCGCAGTGCATAGCGCTGAAGATGGACGGAAGCCCTGCCGTGACAAAAACCCCATAGCGGCTAACCAGCAGCTACACTGCCACCTACAGGAAAAACAGCGATATTGCAAGTCATTCTAAAAGACTACACTAAGAAAAAAGTAAATTATCCCATAAAAACAGAAGAAAAAAACGGCAATGGAGAAAATATGGAAAAGACACAGTAAAAGCAGCAATACCATAATCATTAAAAAATTCACGTACATAAATATCAATACAAGTATTGTTTTTTGTACATGTAAATTAATATCAAGATAATAATACTATCTTATAGGTAGCATTTTCTTTTTACAATTTTACTTGCTAAATAAAGAAAATTGCCATACTTGTGTTGAATGCAAAACTTTTTGAAAACCAATTAATATCATATACATACCTACAGTATATGTACTATGCTGTACATTGTACTTGATCATATGCACTTACTGACTTAATGACTTTAAAAAACCCAAAAAGGGATTTATGTACAATGTATTTACATTTCACATCCAATTAAAAACGGCAACAAAAAAGGCCACATACATTCAAAAATGATTTATTCATTTCTAGTGACACTTTAAAAATGTACAAAGACACATATGACAAGGATCAGCAAACTGAAGTTACCTAAAAGGCAAACATTTGCTATTCTTACTCTCTTTTACACTTAGCAGACCAAGGGATCAGTCAATCCACCCTCACTTTGCCATATCGATCAGACTCTGCAAAGAGGTGGGAACCCAAGTCTTCTCTCCTTGCACAAACACAACCCCTCTGTCGATGTAGATGACAATACGCCCAAAGGTGTACAGCTGTTTGCCCTCGTGCCGTTTGGCCACTAAGGGCATAAAGACAATGTTGTTCTCCTCTGCCTTAGTCTGGATAAGATCTTTAAAGTTAGTCGGCACACCAGAACTGATGCCTCTGTGAGCCACACTCTCGGCATCTCTGCGCTCCTGCATCGCTTCATACTGGAAGTCCTTTCGTCTCTCTGTCTGCGTTAGATATGCTATGTTCTCCCTTGCACCAGGTTGCATATATCCACCTGTGGATATAAAAAAAGAACAAGTGTTGTCGTATGTTTTGTTGCAGCAAAGGGAAAAAAAGAGCTGAATTATCATCATTTTATAAAAAGGAAATGCTGTTCTATACGTTTCATATGTTTATAATCTGAGACTGTGTGCAATACCAACCCATGCCCGAAGACACTGCGCGGTTCATGATGTCCAAAGCTTCGTTGAATTTTTCTTTAATGAGCGGCTGTGACAACAAGGCGTCACTAAACATGCTTTTCCAACCCAGGTACCATTTAGTGATTTCCTCATAGTTAGGACTGTTGCTCAACCATGAACACAATACCTATAAATCACCGAAACACACACAGACATAAAGAAAAAACATTTAATAAAATTAAATATATACAATAATCAACGGCAGTTAAATGCATGTTAATTACGTTCTGTTCTGTGAAAGTATATTCACTGACCTGCAACCACTTTGTAAAGAAGTTTTTGTCCAGCAGGGACACAAGGCTGGAGGGGGACAACATGCCCTCCCAATCCATCACCCAGTGAAATGGCTCCATCTGCTGCTGGTGAGGGTTGATAACCAGCTCTTCCAGACACAGAGCTGAGGAGGGCAAAGAAGCCATCACATGAAGAAGAGAAACCAGTGGGAAAAGGAGGGACATCAAAAGATAAGACTGCAGTGAAAGTACATTTTCTTCCATTGCTATAGCATAAAGTAATGTTGTTATACATTATATACACTGATAAAGACATACCTAGTTTAGGGATGATATTTTTCACCATAAAGGCCTCCCATGCACCTGGTGTGAAAACATCTTTCCAAGGCTGCAGGATGAGGCGGGCTGAAGTGTCGCTGGGATGCCACCGCTGCAAGGCATTGGATAGTTTGCTCCTGATTGGTGGGTATAGAGGCTCTAGACGTGATTGGAGCAGAGGCAGCCAAGGATGGATCCAGGAGTGGATGGGCACCGTGTCAGTTAAAGGGTTCCAGTTATCCACCTATCAAACAGGAAACACACATTTATTTTAAGAAACACAGCTTGCAATGTAGTTTTTCTACATCCAAGTAAGTGTGTCTATAGGTGGAGATGTGTCTTGCCTCTCGCTGTAGCCGGGGTAAGATCAGCTGCTCCATCAGGTGATCCAGGATCCACAGGGGGAGAAGAGGAGCCCACACTTCCACGCAGTCCACCATTGGCCCTACTATACGGGGCTGCCAGCCTGACACACATTGCCGCATCACTGAGATCCACACTTCCCACAACAGTCTGGACCGACAAACACAGCACACACATGTAGTCAAACACAGGCTGTAACACCGAGCCAGTAGAATTACTTCATGTAAATACGTGAGCACAGCTTATTATATGTTTTGTGTGTTTCAAATTACCTGTGGTAAGGGTCCATGTTTGAATCTGGGCCACTGCTATGGAGGTCTCTAGATTCAAGGATTGCTCTCCACTGACCGATGTCTTCCAGACAATAAGAGCTGTCCTGAAAAAAATCAAGAGAACAGTCTGAGAAGTGGTAGCTTCATTATTAATGAATTATTTATGGTTAAAGTTTGTAGTTACCTCAAAAGAAGATAATTTCAAGAACATACCTTCAGAGGGTCCCAGGAACGAAGTTTCTCTTTGAGTAACGGCTGAACTACAGCTACAGCCAGGTCTGCCAATCCCATTGTCTTGTATTCTTCATAAAAGTCCGTTTGTAAAGTCTCAAAGATCCGGGCACACTCCTGAAAAAGAGAAGGAAGGCATCAAAACAATTACCTATATAAACTGCTTTTCATTTTCGTGCACCCGACTCCTGAAACAAAATTCAAAACCTCCTAAAAATCAATTCCCTTATACCTTTTGAACATTTTAGAAATTCCATGTTAAATCTCCCAACTGCTATTTGTAACTGTTTTACTTTACTGTATTTTTTATTTTGAATTTCTATCTGTCAAATTATCTATCCTAATTGCAAAATTCTAGGGCTTTTCACATCTTAAATCCTTTATCGAAACATTTTAATGGATTTTACTATATCTTTAATGGTATTTGCTTTTCTCTGTTTGTATATCTACTTGTTGTCGTTTTGTTCCTTTTCTATGTTTTTGTAATTGACTCAATGTCATTCTAAATGAGAGAATATGGATGTGATAGCAGAGCAAGGACAAAAAAACTGAAACATTTTGATAACAGTAGCCATCTGTGTGTGTTCACTGTATTTGCACCTGCAGGGTGGGTCCCTCCCCAGGTGCCATCTCCCCAGAAGGAAAACGCGCCACTAATGCCAGAACGGCCTCCATTCTCTGGATGGCATCTTGCTCTGCATCCAGTCTGCTCTTCAGTGCTCGTGACTCGTGGCTCAGAGACACAACCACATCTTTTTCATGCTGCAGACGTCTGGCGGACTACAGCAGGTGGAAAATAAGATGGAAAAAGAGAAAGCATGTTAGTATGTGGTAGAAGAAGAAGTAGAAGAAAAAACTTGTAGAATCTTGTAGCCGTGGATATTTGGCAGATCTTTTTGGTTCTCTCCTACCTGTAATATGTCCTGTTCTGTGAGGTCTATCAGTAGCTGCAGGTTATGTTCGAGTTCAGGGAGAGCAAAGCCGGATCCCTTCTGATCCTGAGTGGACAAGCTTGGTGGACCTTCATCTGGAACACTGTGCTTGTTGGACATCTGACTGTAACTGTAATACACCTTTTGTTCTCTTCCAGTCATATCTATTACCTTGAAATGGGCGCAGATAAGAGGTGAATGAGATTCAAAGACATAACTGGCAGCGGACAATGTGCTTAAATTCATATTATAATGTCATCCACAGGGGCTTGTACTGAGTGTAAAAGTAGAATTAACTTAAGTTTGTGATGCTTATAACATTACAGCATACTTCAATAAAGCCCTGATAACATTCCTGTGAGACGGACGCAAAGGAGTGTAAATGCCAGTCTTTTCAAACATACCTTGACCTGTGCCAACTGTCCAGCGGATGCCGCTGTACTGCGTCCTGCCAGCTTGCCTTTAGCCTTCAGCTCATCCACAGTTCTGTAGGAGTACTTGGGTTTCTTCTTTCCTACAGAGCCCGCAGGATCCTTACGCCACTGGCCGAGCTCCTTCTGAAACTCCTACACAAACATTAAGAATAATGTCAAAAATAATGTTAAATGACTCTACAATATCACTTCTGCTATATAAACAGTAAGTGTGGGCAAACATTTTTTTTTTTTTTTTTTTACAAATACCTTTTCCTCATCTTCCTCTGAGTCGACTACAGGAAAATCCTGAAGACTCTGATGGGTCCGCTCATTGCCATAAGCACCCACTGCTCCCTTGCCTTTACGAAGCTTTGCCTCAATGGGGTTAATAATACCTGCAGCAAGAAGAGGGTGCAAAGTCAAAGTATATCAACTCTACTGTGTTGCTTCTGTAAAATACATAGTATTACTAAATATCCCAATAATATAGCCTCATCAGGCTTATATACCTTGAGCATTCTTGCCCAGGCCTTTGCCTGGTTGGTAGCCCATTTTCTGCAGAAGTTTCTGTCCAATTCCTTTTGTGTGCTTCTCCCAGGTACCAATGCCTTTACCAGACTGTATGCCGCCTGCAAACCTCTGGGGCTGATTACCCCGGAAATTACCCTAGCAAAAAAAGAAAAGAAAATTGTTCTTGACAAAACACTCACAGAATAAACTGAAATGGGTAAAGAATAAACACACAACAAAATTCACCATTTGGAGTTTTTTGGGTGCAGTGCTGCGAGGAGGGGGCGGTGCTGAAGGACCATCATCTTCAGAGTCATCAGAGCCTCCTTCTACTTTTTGCTGTTTCTCCTCTGCTGCAGACTTACGCAGACCAGCACTCACAAAGTTCACTGGAGCACTGTAGTCTTTAGATCTAGAAGAAAACGCAAACAATTGACCAATTTTGTTAACAACTGTTGAATTATTATTATTTTTTAAAGCAGCAGTTGGTGTTTATGTAGACTATTTCTGTTGGGATGACTACGATGGGGACTTGTATTAGAGTCTATTTCCTTTTGAATATTAGGGGCTTAGGTTACGCTATGGTTAGGCATAGCAGAGATAAACCCATTCCTTACTTCTTGCCTCCAAAGCTAGGCCTCTCATCCTCGTCTGAGTCCCTGTCAGCCCAGATCCCATAGGTGGCCTGATCCTTTGTCTGCCGGTGTCTGCGGCGGTCTGGGTTGAACTCATTGGCCAGGTCCCAGTCTGTCACCTCAAAGCTCTCCACCTCCACACCTTCCTCCTCCTCTTCTCTCCTCCCATACAGATGGGACATGGACATATCTGGATACAACATTAAACAAAGTACCAAGATGGTTTAAGTAGTGTTAAAACTCCAAATGACAAGCTACATCAAGAAGCCAAGCAATCGCTATCTGGTGATGAAAGCCATGAGAGGTGGCTGAAAGCCCTCAAAAGAATGTAGTAATAATAATAATAATAATAATAACACATACATTTTATTTATAAAGCACTTTTCATACAAGAGATGCAACTCAAAGTACTTTACAAAACAAAATACAAATTAAACATTTAAACAAGGGCCAACAGAAAATAACATTAGACAATTAAATGACAGTAGATGCTAAAATATAAGTGAAATTAAAAACAGACGATTGAAAATAATAATAATAATAATAATATTTAGAGAATGATAGAAAATAATAAGAAAGACATTAATTATAAGCCAAATCAAATAAATAGGTTTTCAACTGTTTAAAAATGTTCACAGAGCCTGCATCTCTTGGTAGGATAATCCAGAATATTGTTTTGGTTAAAAGTCTAGCAGTACAGTTCTGAACAAGTTGAACATTTTTATTTAAATGTTTTGGAAAACCAGTAAGAAAAAGAGCATTGCATAATCTAACGTTAATCTATTTTATTTAGTAACTTTCTTCAGGTGTGAAGTAAAATGTAACGTTGAATCTAGAACAATGTTGACATGTGATTAAGTACGTTATTATTTCCTCCAGTACGTTTTGTCTATTTTGAATTGCTATGATAATGTAGTCATTGAATCTTATGCAGTGAAGTCAATAACAATTTAGCTAAGTTAATAGCATTTTCAACTCAAATAAAAATATAAACAGCATCATCTCAAAAAAGCAGCTAGTAATGCAACTCCTCGTAAACATTTCTAAACAACTACATTGATCGACATAGATCTATCCCTGTTGGAGAAAACACAACGTGAAGACAAGCTAATATTTACTAGCAAAAGCTAAAGTTAGCTAACGTAAACTTCCCGCTTTTACCCAAAATACTTGCTTGTTGAAAAATAATTTAAATACAAAAGTTTTCTATAACTCACTTGAAACGTTCGTTATCCTCCTATCCGGAAATTAGGTATACATTAATTCCTATGTGGCAATAATGAAAGGTAACGCAGCTAACATCAGCTAGCGTTTATACGTTTAAGCACGAAAACACGAGTACTTCCGGTTGTCACCGTAACTGCCGGTGTTGCACCAAACTTTGTACAACGCAAATGTCTTTCCTTTGTATGTTTGCACATGTACGCGTAAATATGTCTACAATTTACAAAAAAAATGTTTTTATTATTATTAGGAAACTTATAAAAAACTACTCGCCTACAGTCCGTTTATTGACAAACAACATACACAATTTGGCATGACACCGGAAGAGGAAATGTATGTGTTACACTCAAAATAGTTCGACTTGCTTCAGACTCGCCACCCCATGGCAGCACTTACATGAGAACTTTGTTAATACAATAAATATTTTTTACGACATGTCTGAGTATTTGTACAGGGGGAACCGGTGAATTAACATAGATGTCGGACACCGGGGAGGAGTGGCAGGTAGCCCGGCGGCGAAAAGGCGCAGCGCGGAAATCAAAATCCCTTCAGGTGTCATCAAATGCATCATGCTGCCAGGAGCAACTGGACATCGGGAAAACTGTTAAACGAATCCGAGACACAGTGTAAGAAGTCGAAGTCCAGTTAAGCAGAAGACTCGTGGAATATCATTACTTGTTCACGTGGAGTCCAGTAACTGCTTATCTTCCCCCTCTGCAGGTCTGAGCTCAGATGTGAGGGATTTTGGCACGAGTGGAAAGGTGAGTAAGCTGAACAAATGGAGTTATCACAAAGTAGTTCAGTCATTTAGCTTGCAGCTCAGTGGCCCTTTCGTGACGCTTGTCTCCAGAGCAGCTGCGGGTGGCACAAGGATCAGCAGCCCTCTCAAAACCTCCAGAGAAAAGTGACACTGATGGCCCCACAGGAGATGGCAGACTCTGTCAACAGCTGGAGTGTGTGTGTTATGGCCTTGGCTCCTTTTCCTCCTGTGTCTCGGCTCGCTTCCAGCTTGCCATGTTGCTGCTGCTGCTGGATGCAGGACAGGTTAGAGGATGTATTTATCCAATGAGATAACAAACGGCCTACATGAGACCCTGTTCATTATAAGTTCTGTGTCTCACTGCTCCTCTCCCTTCAGATTCCACTGAAGGACTGCTTTATTTATGACCCCGCATTCTCATCTGGAGAGAGGGATGTTCTGAGGGAGCTGGGTCTGACTGTACTCACAGAAAATGAGGTCAGTTGTTGGTCAATTGTGTGTTTTTTTAACCTGTGAGACAAGTGAAAAACAGTAAGTTTCATGCACTGTATGATGTCTCCACATTTAAGTTATTGTGGAACCTCTTGGTCACAAGCAGCATGTACAATAACCAAGCCTCTTATGTTTATATACAATCGAGCAAATCAAATTAGGGACAGGAAGACGATGAGATCACATCATTGCCATGTTCTTAAGAATTTATCTTTTTGTTTAATTTACTAATCTTACACTCGTATATAAATGCCTGCATAGGGGTGCAACTAAAGGTTATTTTCATGATCGATTAATCTGCCAGTGTTGTTGAATGTTTCAGCCCATTTTAATACAAATCACAAACCCGTAACAGCACTGCAAAGTGGATCGACATACACCAAAAAACAGTGATAAAACCTAAGATGACTTATCTCAAGCAAGTTTCAGGTCACTGCAAGTTGATTCTAGCTTCTGGCTGCCTTGAAGGTAGGAAATCAGTGCAAAAACAATTGCTTTCTGTCTTGGTGTATTGTGCAGGAGGGGAAGCGTCTGGTAGCTAAGCCCACACTCTTTTACCTGATGCATTGTGGGAAAGCCTTGTACAACAACCTTCTATGGAAGAATTGGAGTACACATTGTCTTCCTCTGATGAAAATCATTGGAAACAGCTTCAATGGCATGATGGACAGGTTAGTACAAGACATGAGTGACAGATGATATTGAAAGAAATTTGAGGAGTGGCGAGGTGACGTTTCCTGTCTGTCGTCCCAACAGGACAATTGAGAGAGAGTTCAAGCGGGACTACAGCTACATTACTCAGGCTGTGTCTGTGTGTGAGGAGAGACGGCTGCCTTGTCCATCCCGTATGATCGACGTCTTCAGTGACACTGCAGTCATCACCTTTCCAACCAGCTGCCTTAACAGACTCCCACAATCCACCTGGGGAGAGCCGCCTGAGCCACAGTATAAACACTGCCCTGATTTGGAGATAATTCAGAGGGAAACGCAGAGCTGATACAGGATATGAACAATAAATGGACTTTGTTTTCTATTGATACCATTGATATAAGCAATTTTTTTCAAATAAATGAACCCTGCTTCAAATTGAAGACTGAATCTTGCAATACTATCATAGGAGTCTGTCTCAAGGCCTTATTTTATTTTTTATTATTACTTTATTGTTGCGTTTACATGTAAACATTATAGCCTATTAACAAGACCAAACTATGTGTTAACATGCATTTTAATGTCATCTAAACGCAGAAAGACATTATCTGCACATATGGCGTTCTGTACATTTCTGAGCAGGTGGGACATGCACCTCTCTGAATTTCCAACACTTTTTCTTTACTTTTCAAAATGGAATGTTCTTGTTAGAGCAGTCTTTCTCAAAGAGTGGGCCGCGGACCACTGGTGGTCCGTTAGTGACCCCTAGTGGTCCCTGAGTATATTGGTAAAATGTCACTTTTAAAATTAATATAAGTTTAAAAGTGTTTCTCAAACTGCTCTGTGTGGTTAATTTGAGCATCAACTGACGAGATGGATCGATGGCTCAAGACCGTCAGGTAAAAGAAAATTAAATGAAAAATCTGACGTGACAGTCAAGTTACAGTGGTTCAGCTGCAGCGACAAGTGATTTTGTGTGCGTTTGAGAACCCCTGATGTAAAAAGCTTGGCTGTAAAAAAAAAAAAGAAAACTTGATTTTCCTGAAAAAAGCTTGAATGTCAAAAAAATTATTAATTTTCATGAAAAAAGCTTGGATGTGAAAAAAAACTTAATTTTCATGGAAAAATGTATTTAAAAAACTTAATTTTCTTCAAAAAAGCTTGGATGTGAAAAAAAACTTAATTTTCATTAAAAAAGCTTGAATGTCAAAATATTAAATTTTCATGGGAAACAAATGTATTTAAAAAAAAACTTAATTTTCATGAAAAAAGCTTGGATGTAAAAAAATTCTAAATTTTATAATGAAAAAAGCTTGGATGTGGAAAAAAACTTAATTTTCTTCAAAAAAGCTTGGATGTCAAAATACTTAATTTTCATGGGAAACATTTGTATTTAAAAAACAAACGTAATAATAATATAATAAAATAATAATCCGTAGCTAAGTAGTTTGAAGTTATGAGTAGGTGTTGCACAGTGATTATTAATGGGATTAATGGGAAACAGACTATCACCAATGTTGTGTAAATTGTGTTTTTTTTACAAATAGGCTAGATTATTTCTGATATTATGTTGGATCAATGTTGCTGTAATGTCATTTTCAGACATATTTTAATTGTTGAAAAAAACTTTCAAAACATCTAAGTTGGAGGCCACCCTGCAGTAACTCTGAAGAGCCCCCAGGGGTCACGGACCCCCTGTTGAAGACCCTTGCTCCATAGTTATTCCATATGTATGCCATGGTACGTTTTGTAAAGTGATTGCTAGTAATGTATACAACGTTTCTTGTAAATGGCGAAAAACGAAATACATTTACATGCATATACGTATATATTATGTGATATCCCAAAAAAAGCAACATCACTGGTAAACCAGAGTAAAAAGTTTATTTGTGAAAAAGAATAACACTCAACAGTACAGCCCTCTCCCAGCATCAGCAATAACATCTCCAGTACAAACTAATATTCTCACTCAACATCTCACTCTCTGTTGCCTGCTTTACATTCATTGGATCAAATTACATCCAGGATCATGGGAGAGTTTCATCATACAGCAGTGACTTGGAAAAACTTGACTACAACACTGTTTTCCTGTTTGACATGTTTCTACTCTTCAGCTTCTCCATTAGCAGTGACATTAGCTGCTACTCCATTGACTGCTGTGTCTCCTGCTCCATTGGCTTTTGAAACGACATCTGCCCAGGTTCCTTTACTCTTAAGGACTGACGGGCTAACAGTGATGTCACAGGCTCCATTTATTTCACCATTAACCTCATTTGACTCTGACTTCATCTTATCAGCTGCTGCATCAGATTTTATCTCCCCACTGGTTGTGTTGCTGTTTACTTCATGTGGTGCACTCGTCTCAGTTTCCTGTCCTGCAGCCCTGACCTCTGACTCTCCATTAACTATCTTGACCTCAGGACCTGAAGCTGCTCTGTCACCGTCTCCTCCATCTACATCAGTTTTCTCCTCATGCTGGCTCTCTTCAGCTGGCTCCACCACATGACCATTAGCTATGGCAGCACTCTTCATGGAGCTCTCATTCTCTGGCTGCTCCTGTTGGCTCTGGCTGGCATTCTCCACTGCTGGGCTTCCTCCACCCTCAGCTTCCTTCCCGCTTCCTGTTTCTTGATCTGAGCTTTTCTCTTCTTCGTTCACAATCGCGGTGACAATCCCGTTAGTTACTATGAATCCCAGTTCTTTTGCCACCGCTGCCTTTAGTTCTTTGTGTTTCTTCCTATACTCCTGGAGCCCGTCTCTGTGAAAACACAATTAATTCATGAATGGCTTCCAACCACAACAAATAAATGAAATACACATGCTGGAGGAGGCAGTTGTGCTTGATTTGAGATTTATTTTAGTGTAACTACAATTCTGAAGAGTTTCAAGTTTCTTATACTATGCATTAGCTTTAAAAAGATAAGATGCTTCATTGTTATGCATGTTAAGCACAACAACATTTAGTTTGGCACCGATCCACTCCACTTAGCAGCATATATATATATATATATATATATATATATATATATATAAAATATTAAAAAGAAATACATATATATATATATATATTAAAAATAAATAAAATACATATAAAAATATATTATATATATATATATAAAATGTATGCATCACATGCATGCTGTAAAGTTCAGATTTTAATTCACTATTTGCTTTTTTAATAGTTTTTACCATGGAGAGGAATGGCAACAAAACATCCAGGAAAACAAACAAAACATTTTTTTTTTTTAAGTATCAAAAATAAAAGTGCTCATAGTGCCGAATGGCCCCTTTCGAAGTGTCATATTATAATCTATTGTATGATATTATTTGTGGGAAATGATACAGTTACATCACAGATATAGCAGTATGTGTGCATTGTTTGTCTGAAAAGTAACAAAGAATGTTAAAGGATTTAAAGGATCCTGACAAAAATCCTACTACATTCTTTCACGATCCTCCAAGAACTTTTGTTCATATTATGTGTTGAGAAAAAATAAATATCGACCAATATATTGAAGTTGGAATTTTAAAGGTTTTGTTATTGACATCAGCAAAAATCCAACATCGGTCAAACTACGTTTCAGCATCAACACATTGCTTCAACACGTTTTAAGCAAATCGTATATATTACAGTGAATATTTACCTGTGTGTAATGCTCCTGATCCCTGTCACCAGAACCATTTGCTCCAGCACAGAGTCAGATGTGGAAGTTAGACCCTGAGGACAAAGAGGACAGGGAGATTCATAATCACACGTTCCCTTTACTTCGTAAGACTCAAACAGGTTAATGGTTTCAGAGACCACATGAGCTGCTAGCAATACCTCCACTGTCTGTTCCATGCAGTCAGCTCCGGCCTGTCTGAGAGAGCGCTCCACCTTCACTGCTTGCTTGGTTATGGTGCACAGAAACTCTTTGCTGCTGCTTGTCTGAGGGTGATCCTCTCCAAACTGAGGGAGAAAAGAACCATAAGATGACTCTAGTATACAGGAGACAATGAGGTGACATGACTGCGATCGAGGCTTCACAGCCGAGCCCGGTATGATAGGTATGATTTAAGAGGAAACTCTTGTTTCTTCTAAACTTTCTCACATGTTGTGCTGTAAAAGCTTCTGGTGAGACTGGTGTGGAGGATTTATACCCAGACGTGGGTATATGCACAAACAAGCCATACTCTCACATGCAAATATACTGACCATGGAGGTAAAAGCAGTGAGGGCCTCTTTCTCATGGGTCATGGCACTTCTGTAGTCTCCCTTGCTGGACATCCACTGGGCCAACAGGTGCTGACTGCACAGACAAGAAAACAGGGATAGGAATTGTGATGATGTTAGAAAAGGGGACAAAATAGATAAACTTAATAACTTTTTGTACAAAATATGAGTGCAAGCCAACAATGGCGTCTTACTTGAGAGCAGTGTGCAGATGTGAGGGGCCGAAGAAGGAGGTGTTGAGTCTGAGGGCGTTCTTTAAGAACTGCCCTCTCTGATCCCCGGTCAGCACCAACCCGAGACAACTCTGCGAGAAAACAATGAGAGGATTGGCATTGTTGAAAAGTAAAAACGTGTTTATAATGATATTGTGAGAAGCCTTTTTGGTGCTTCAGGTGGTCACCAAGGTGTTGTAACCTACATCCAGTGTTGCGGTGAAGGGATGGTCCTCTCCGTGGACTGTTAGCATCAACAGACGAGCTCTGAGGAGACACTTCTGGGCCAGGGCCGTCTCCCCTCCAGCAAACATATACACAGCCAAGAGGGCCTGCATATAACAACAAGATGAGAATAATTGTACGCGACACACATCACACAGTGCATACAGAAATGTACAGTTCCTATCTATCTCACAGTGAGCAGATTTCCAGTACAGGTACCTCTGGATGAAATATGTGTAGCTATACTCACATATTGCTGGATTGTGTTTGGATGGTCGAAGCCAAGCACTCTCTCACTGATGACCACGGCTTTCAGCTGGACACTGCGAGCCTTGAGGACAGAGAAAGTCCCAGCGATGACAGGAATTAATGGACAGCTTCATTTATATTAGGAATAACAATCACTTCATAACTTGTGAAATTGACACGGACACTTTGGCTTTTTCCAGAGTACAGTACTCTGTCTGTAAAATAACTTGTGACTAAGCTATCAGATATATGTAGCGGAGTAGAAAGTACAATATAGTTATAAAAGTACCTCAAAATGTACTTATGTAAAATACTTAAGGGAGATGTACTGGGTTCACGTGTTAATGCAGCTGTAAAAACTACCTCGGCTGCTTTGCCCTGCAGGTAGGCCACCTTGGCCAACATGTTGTGGCAAAAACAGGCCTCAGGGTTCAGGTCGTCACACACTCTACCAAACAAGAAGACTGCTTCTTTCAGCTGTTCATGGGCCTGATCCAGCAGACCTGCAGTTGGGAAACATAGAGTAATGTTTATTTATTAAGTTACTTTTCATTCAGATGTTGTTCAGAAACGCACATTGAGAACAAAGATGGACAGACACATGAATCTGGAGCACAAGGGCTTTATTGACCCACCCTTCTGTACGAAGGTCTGTGCAGCACGGTGTGCTTTTGAAGCATCCACAGTTGGCATTTCAATGTGCTTGACAACAGGGAAGATGTTGAGGACGTCGTCTGGACCAATGGGGGCTTTGTTTTGGTTGTCGAGAATGTAGTCTTTCAGTCTCAACTGGTGTAGACACAGAAAAAACAAACTGCTTTAAGTATCTCTTTTCAAGTTTTTATCTGCCATTTCTCAATTGTTAACTCAGTGTATATTATTATTATTGTAACATTACTTATATGTTTTTGTTTCAGTTGATCTGGTGACAGTCTGTTACCTGTACTCCAGTCTTTAAACAGAACTCTCTGAGCA
Source organism: Bovichtus diacanthus (assembly GCA_943590825.1). NCBI lineage: Eukaryota > Metazoa > Chordata > Actinopteri > Perciformes > Bovichtidae > Bovichtus > Bovichtus diacanthus. Next base: position 1,691,019 of record CALSBV010010907.1, on the reverse strand, counting down.
AAGAGAGCTTCTGAAGGCCGTAGTGCTCCACCAGGTGGTTTGGACCAGAGCTGTCACAGAGAAAAATTGCAGTTGTTCCTTAAAAATTGGACAGCGGGAAAAATCATAGGCATTGACCAAGAAACAGCAACTAGCCTGTACACCGAACTCATCCAACACAAACTGATAAACTTTCAGAAACATAGTACCCATCCCCATTTACTTCAAGTTCAGTTGCAGCAGCAACCTGACTCGGGGAAAGAGACTTCTATAAAATAAAATAAAATCAAAACAAGCCTGTATAACATAAACAGCTATCCTAGTTGCTCACTTGCTTTTACCTTTTAAAATGAGATTTTAAAATGTTTTTTTTTAATCTTATTTTACTTTATTGTTTATTCAGTCTCAGTCTCAATTTGATCACATGTGTTTAATTGTGAGTATTTTGTGTATGTATTGTTTTTACTGTGGACTTCATGGTGTCCTCATGTCTGGAGCGCTGGCCGAAATCCAGTTTTCTCGTTGGGTATAATAAAGTTGATCTGAATCTGAATCTTGTTCTAAAATTGACTGAGCCAACTAACAAACACGAGGGGAGAACAAACAAAGGCGGTGCACTCACCCAAGGTCGTCAGAGATGTCATATGTTTCAGCAGCGTCCTGGCAGATCAGGTTCCACAGCTCAGCACCCGTGAGTGTGCTCCAGGGTGTGCTTTCAGCGGCCCCGGCCCCGGCCCCAGCTCCGGCCCCTCGGCCACGCCGCCTTGACTTTTTCTTAGTCTCCTCCCCCACAGGACCGGCTGCGAAGTGGGGAACCAATAGGCAGCACAGGAAGTGACTGACAGCTGCAGAGAGACTAGGCACATCCACACCCTGCAAGGACATAACCGGAGGCTGCAGTTAATTCTTTCTGGAGTGTGTGGACCTGCACCTCACTTTGACATACGGAAACATACGACAAATAGGAATGCTCTGTACAGAATACTGAAAAGTACCTGGAGGAAATTGTTGAACACTCTTCTTGTTGAGCGGGTGAAAATTTCCCCTATGACCAATCTCTGGTTAAGATGGAAAGAGGGATGTTAGAAAGCACCGTTATGAGAGACATTACATCGTCAACACTGGTTTATTTTGTAAATCAAACACACCATTATATGTCTCAGGCGCTCCTTGTGTTCTGACTGGCTGATGGTTGTAATCACATGGCCCAGATACCGGAGGCTGATGCCTCTCTGATGTAACGCCAATTTGAGAGACGCTCCATCCATTGGTGCCTCATTGCTGTGTAGGCAATACTCCATCTGCACACACACACACACACACACACACGCACACACACACACACAAACGTATGATTAGCAGGTTTCATGTTTGCAGTAGACGTGCCTATTATAGTATGTAAACAATGGCTCCACTTACAAAGGCTGGTATCTGATGTGTGATGATGAAAGCGGCGGCTTCCCTCAGCAACCTCTCCTGCAGCTTTGTTGACTTACTTTCACCAGGAGGGAAGGATACCTCTGAACATAAAGCACAAGAAGCCTGTCATATTGTGTTCCAGCAAAAGATTTGGCTGTGTGTGTGTGTGTGCGTGCGTGTGTGTGTGTGTGTGTGTATTTGTGTGAGTTTTTCCAAGGTACCTGGAGAGAAGACACTTGGGTTTAAGCGCATCTCAAAGATGATGTCGCTGACTGAGCCCACTTCTTTACAACCAGCTCGTACTGCTTTAGTGGCTCGAGAATCACCTGCAAGTAAACAGACATTTGTCACTATATAAAATGGCCAAAAGTTGTGTATGTACTAGCTCTAATTTTGGTTTCAGCAACGTCTACTAAAACGCTTCTTACAAGCTGTTGCACATTCTTCAAAGCCTCCATTCTCATCCAACGTCTTCCTGACATGCTGAGTGAACTGGCAATGTCTAAAAGAAGCATAAAACAAAACTTCAACTTCACAGAAAAATTTTTTAAACTGAGTTTAGAGTGATTTATTTCCTGTAGAACTCACTTGTGCTGGATGAAGGCCTGCACCAGCTCTGGCCTCAGTCTGCAGAGTCCGTGAGGGTAGCTCTTGGGAAGCCCAAAGTCTGACTGATAATTCTCTGGCCAACCTTCTTTTACACAATCCTTCTTCTCCTCGCCCTCTTCACAGCTTGTATTACTCTCCTCTTCTTCAGTCACTATCTGGCCTTCTGTCTCCACCTCTGGGCAGAAGTTGGCATCAGCGGGGAAGGTCCTAAACACATCCAGTATGTAGAACCTCCTATCAGCCCCCAACAGTCCTTGAGCATCCACTGAGGTGAACAGTGGTACCTTGTGATTGTTGGGCCCCACAACAACATGTCTCTGGAGAGAGAGATATTTGGCAGCCTGAGCCAAACGCTCTAGCAGTTGTCTGCGTTGGGGGGACTCTTGGGGTCCCGCATTCATCCCGTACAGCAAGCCTCTATAGAGCGAAAAAGAAAGACAATTAGCAGGAAAAAAAAACACAAAAATGTCTGCATCACAGTGTGACACACCTCCCACTAGGGGTGTCACAATATACCGGTATTGACGATCACCGTGACATTATAAAAATTAATTATTGATATCATTGTGATAATTATGGTTACAGACTCTCTCTCTCCACCTCCCTATACTCGTATTTTTTGTGTAATTAATTTGCCAAAAAAGAGAAAAAACGCACAATAAACAAAGTTCAAGATGAATTTGACTCATAGCATTATTCTTTCTTCTTTCAGATGTTCTGTAGACATCGCGATAATATCGTTAGTGTGAAGTCTTTTGGCCACAATAATCAGTGAAATCTAATATTGTGACAGCCCTAGCTACAACAGTGGAAGGTTGAATAATCAGTCCTCTACCTGGAGGCAGGATCAGCTGCCTGGTCCTGCTCTGAGCCTTCCAGCCCAGGGGCCAGACCCTGAGCTGACATACGGACTCCTCTGTAGTCTACGATGGCTGTAGGTAGAGTGTGCAGCCCCTGCAGCCCATTGAGGTCACTGTAGGCCTGTACTCCTTGAAGCTCCAGCCTCTGAGCAGCCCTGCAAGAAGAAATAGTTTAATAATCAGTGCCATCAAATCAATACCATGCTAAAGGTGAAACAAAACAATTTTATAATGCTCTTATCAGAGACAGCATGGGGCCACAGTGTTCTTCCTTTAATCATTTACAGCCATAAAACAATGTATACAGTTAAAGCTGGGATAGGCAACTTTGGAGAAACCAGCAAGAGTGAGCTAGATTTTGAAGATCCACAGGCCCTCCCTTCCGGAATAAATCGCCTAACCTAGCTTTAAGAGCAAAGGGCTGTACATCTAGGGTCTTGTTATTGAACTTGTGGTGTGCGCTCACCTGCGACCCCTGTAACCACCAAACATTGCGCTTGTTGCCCCCTGGCTGATGAAGAGGCCGCCCCACAGGAAAGCTGGGTCTTCAGGGTTTCCATTCACTGGCTCCACAAAGCCGTCTACAACTGTTTCAGCCCCCTGCGTCACAGCCCTGACAAATGCACCATTTACCTGAGAGGAAAAACAAAAAATTAATAAAAAGGTGAGGATGCGAAGTTGAGCGAACGAAGAAAGAAAACAGGTGTTAAGAGTCCTGAACTGTCCTGCTGTTGTTTTGAGCTGAATAACAGCTTTGCTCGGTTACCTGGAGCAGAGCTCTGTCTCTCTGCAGCCTCTCCTCCAGACTGCCTTGTGGAAGATCTCTCGCAGCTTGCAACTCCTCATTCCAGTCTGGAGCCTAAAACATAATAAGGCATATAGTTACAGTTAATATCCCTGCCATCAGCATGCTAATCAAAACATAGCCACAACCAATTATGCTGTGTTGAAACTAACCTGTGTTTCTGGCTGTTCATCCACTCCCAGTCTGCTGAAGGTGTTTTTGTGATTGCGAGAGGCGCAGGGCGGCCCGAGCCAGCTTAGGGTGTGGTAAGGAGTGGGCTTAACCTCCACTGGCGATAACAGAGAGCTAAAGGAAGGAATGCAACAGTTTACAATATCAGTAAATATGATCATTTGAGGATTTGAATCTGGAATATACACCTCTCCAAAATCCCACTGTTTCCGGATTCTGGCAAAAAAAAAACACTGTAGAATTCACACTTCCTTTGTGTGAGGAGAATAATGTTACCTGTCTTTAAGTGTGGTCAAGGTTTGTTTGAAGGCAGGGCTGATGTGACAGAGCAGGTCAGTGAAACTGTGACAAACTGGGGAAGACTGTGCAGGACGAGGGTCAAACAGTCCTTCTGTAGACCTGCGATGAAGAAAGGGAAACATGATATAATTCATGATTAAACTGAAACATTTATCTAGTTAAAGTTCAATTATGTATGCTGTCATTTATATATAAGGTTACTCAGATAGAAGGGGACATCACTCTATGGTTCTTTTACTCACATACATAGCTCTAAATGATATAGCACCTTCTTACATTTTGGATTGTTTATCTCCTTAGTCTCCTTATCAACCAACAAGAGCCTTTAGGTCCTCTGATGCTGGTATTTTAACTGTTCCTAAAGTAAACCACAAAGCAAGTGGGGAAACTACTTTTAGCTACTACGTGCAAGCCCTGCAGACAATTCTAAAAAATGTAAATAAACTGAAGACATACTTATTCAGGCAGGCATTTAGTCAGTAAAGTACATTTTTATCGTTTTTTATGAACTTATTTATTCTTTGTATTCTATTTTTTAATGCTATACTATAAAGAGCTGCATTTTATGCATGAAAGGTGCCATTCACATAAAGTTATTATTTTTACATTTAAGTTATTATCACTAGCCTTTCATACATTTTCTACTATCATTTATTGCAACCATAAACTGAAAATAGCGAGGATCATGAAGTTATTTCTCTACCTATTGAGGAAGAAACCTTTAGGACAGGATGTGATGTCACACCGTCGTCCCTCCATTGTCACCACAGTGATGTACAGGAAGTCTCCCTGCAGCTTCCTGTGTCCCGGAGCCGGGTTCCAACAGCTGAGAGACAAGTCCCTCAGGTAGCTGGGGTCCTGATGGGAGAAATATAAAGTCACAGAGAGTCAGTGTGTCTTTGTGATCGAGGGCTGGCACGGTGTGAAACAAGGTTCCAGGTATTTGCGTACCTCTGGATGGGAGCTGTGTGGTAGCAGAGCCATGAGGGGTCTGTCTGAGGAACCAGGCAGGAGGTACTCAGGTGGAGCTCCATCCTGGTTGGTTGTTTCTGTTTTTGTGTTGCTTAAAGACCGTTTCAGGCTCTTTCCATTCGGTATGCTAGAGTCTGCACCGGCAACAAAAGGAATTTATCAGTATTCATTTATTCATCCATTCAACCTTTATTTATACTCGAGAGATCATTGAGGGCCGACCCTCTATTACAATGTCATCGAGTTATTTACAAAAAACAAAGAAAAGGAAAAACAAACAACAACAAAGAGATATACTGACAGAAAAAAAGCAATACCATTATAGAATAATAAAAGTTATTAAAACTTTCCGACTATGGACAATAATTCGATAGATAAATTAGGATAATTAAGATGTAAAATAAAATAGAGTTATGTAATAAGCCCTACATTTTTGCAACGAGGGAAGATAATTTGATAGACACATTTAAAACATTTAAATGTAAAAATACAATATGGTTATGTAAAACAATCACAAGTAGATGTTGGAACATTTAAGATCAAATTTCTAAAATGTCCAAAATGTACAAGTGAATTTATTTTAAGGAGGTGCTGTATTTTGTTTTCAGGTGCACTAAAATTAAAAAAGTTTGAGTGTTAGTTTTCTATCTTTACATTACCCTTCTATCTAAGTGTGCGGCGTGTGTGTGTGCGTGTGTGTGTGTGTGTGTACCTGGTGTTTGTGTATGCGTGAGTGTCTCCAGTATGCTTGGTGAGCGTCCTTCTCTCAGTGCATCCTGAGGTCCAGATGCTCTCAGCAGCTCCAGCAATCGAGCCAGATGGAGCCTGGCTGAGCGGGCGGTGTAGGGTTCTGGAAAGAAACATGGCCGCGGTATAAAGGTTACACATACCTTTATGAAACTGTGGAAACTCTTTTTAAAACAGTAAGAATGCACAGGACAAATTCAGTTCAATTCAAGATCAGTCGTTCTAAGAGCAAATAATTATTCTACACTTAGATGTCATGATGCCCTTCAAATGAATTCAAGAGTCTTTATATTCATTTTATATTTAGAATTTTAATAGCACATTGAGTAACAATTAATCATTGATGCATAATAGCATAATAGACACAAGTCTGACAGAATATATACTGTACATAATAACAGATAGCAGGGCACTTTGTTTTTTATTATTTCAACACCTAGCCGGCGAGAGACAAACTAATTGTTTGGCACAGACTTGTAATCTCTGCAACTATAAACCTTGCTATGATGACTCAGAAAAGGTGAGTCAGCTATTTACATTGAGGTGAGAGAGACTTAAGTGTGTGTGAAAGGGAAAGGGTGATTTCTGCTGCTTTGGGTATACTGCAAATTTTTTTAATGAATTGCTTTTTGAATTTAAATTAATGTAAAAATGTTTTTACAATATTATTTTATTGAACAAAGTAAAAATACATTTAAAAAATATATTTCCAATATTATTTTATTGAACAAACTGAACATTGAACTGAACACAAAAAGCAGCTATAAAAAAAGAATGATAGTTGCATTTTAAAGTGCAGTTTTCTACTGATATTGTCTTTCCACTAACTAAAAAATAGTGTGTTTATCGCGCAAGTTGGCATTACAATGACGATAAGAAATGATATATTGTGCAGTCCTATCTAAAATTTCAACTGTGTCAAAATCCATTAGTAAGATATTGAATACAGCTTGAGTACATAGTTATGCTGCACGACAAATTTTGAAAAAGGAAAAAAAATATCCCAAATAAATAACAATAAAGTACATCAGAGCTATTTAGCATGCTAAAAATGTAGATTGGACATAAAGTGGAACTAAAAGAGAAGGCTCTCAAAAAAACCTACCTTCCACCAGGCGAAGAACGGCTCCTGGTTTAAGTCCCTTAATGCTTTGCAGTTCTGCGAGGGGGTCCAGAGTCATACCAGCGAGTGACAGTGACAAGTTGGAACGAGGACACACCTCATCTCTCGAAAGCAGAGTCATTATTGCTTCTTGAACAAGCCAAAATCCATGGACCTACAAAGACGCATCGTTTAACACAGCAAGTAATGTCAATGTAATGTTTCCATCTTATTAATAACAAAAGAGGGCACAAAGAGGAAACAGCAATCTCTTTTTGTACCTGCAAGTCAAATGGCTCTACTCCTGCCCCCTGTATCTTCACAGGGAACGATGTGTCCTCAAGTTGCTTAATACCAACAGCATCTTTTCCACCGGTCAGGCTCATTGCATCTGTTTAAAGGATAAAAAAAACTAACTGAGGACTGCACTGGACAAGCAAATAGTTGAGATTGTTTTTCTGTCTTCCACTCATTACACGCTGGGATTGATTCTAGCTCACTATGAATCCTGAAAGCCTATGCTGCTCTAGAAAATGCCTGAATATATGAATGAAAGAATGAATGAATTACACTTATGGGCTATTATGTTGAGATTCCATCATTCGTTCTTTGCTGCAGATCCAAACAAGAACACTAATCTACTGTAATGATCATGAGCTTGACTCAAGATTCTGTGTGGGTGAGAGTGCCTGAGGGAGAGAGGGAATTTATGCAAGAAACTGTCAAAGAAAGGGAAAGTGGGGTGTGTCGGCCTTTTTTACACACAGAACCAAAGGGAGAGCAGGTTGCAGCTTGTTCCTCAACCTGCAGTGTGACTAAACCTGTTGAATTTTCCTGTGAACCTTTATGTCATCTCAGGCTGAAGGAACAACCACACCCAGCGCCGGCATGTGGAGACAGCAGGATGCTCAAACACCTATAACAAACCTACAGCTTGGCAGTCGAGCGTGTTTATAGTGATGGATGCCTGCACATATTGTTTATACAACAACTTTGGCATATATAATACCTGTCAATCTGGGACTACTTTACCACTGGAAAGAAAACCAAAAAAATTGTTTCTCTGTTTATGATTGGCTGGAAGAAGGTCCCACCTCTCTGCAGGCTTGGAGCCATCAGCCTCTTTTCTACTTGAGCTGCTGCCTTACTACTACAGAAAACAGCATTGTTTTCAGCCCTGATTAGTTTATTTTGGCACTGAGTTCTGAGGTTAGTACCATGAACTCAACAAACTGGCAGAATTTCTTTGCCACAGCTTCATGCGTCTTTTTTTTCAATTTTTTTTGCAATTCTGAGATAGATAAGGTGATTGGAATATAAATGGGAGATTTTACATTTTGGATAAACAACATACAGAGATTTGAATAAAAGCTATTTTTTTGTGTCGTTTGCCATACAGGATCACAATTTATCATTTACAGTTCGTCTAGAGATTTCAGGTTTATTTTTAACTCTTTGAATAAATTCCCCATAAAAGTGCAAAGTGTGGAGCAGATTCTCCAAGTGGTTAAAAAGTTTGTTGAAAGCAGAGAATAGCACCAGCCATGTTCAGAGCAACGGTGCAGTGCTAAATCTCCCACCCTTCTCACATTCTCCAGCGGGGGAGGCACCAGACGAAAAAAGAAGGAAGAGGAAAAAGCAACACAAAGAGAGCGAAGCAGAAAAGAAAAGAAAAATCATTGCAGGGATTTCTCACCAGCCTTGGCCTGATTTCTTCCTCCTCCTCTCCTCACTTTGTCCTTCATGGCTGCGTGTTGTAGTTTTTCTTGAGCTGCCCTCTTGTGTTTTTACTTCTCTGTGCTGGAAGCCGCTTCCCCTTAAAACAACTCTTGCTTTAAACTGCTGGAGGAACGCATATGAGAGTGAGAGTACGAGAGTGAGTGGAGATGTGCAGCTGGATTGTTAGGAGTGCCCAGCAGAGTGAAAGTAAATGGCTGTCTGTTCAGGATTGTGACTCCTGCCCCTCTCTCTACAAGGCAAACTCAGCTTATCTGTTCTCCCTGAGTAAAAAAAGGCCACACCCTCTTATTGCTCCACACAGGCTCATTACTCTGCATGTCTCTCACACTTTGCTGGACTGGGTGTGCCTACACAACCACCCCACGTTTGACATAAAGTGCTGTTACAAATGTTATTTAGTGAATCCGATGATTTCATGGAAACAGAAGGACATAAACCACAAATATTCCTCCCATCCAAGATCAAGGGGGTCCATATGGGTGCATCCTCTTAGTTACACCCATGTTAGTCAGTTTTCCATAAATACAACCACGAGACAGTTAACCTGACACAACTGCACACATGGGTGTGTCTGCCTCATGATGTGGTTGCTCTCTCGTTGTTAAGAGGCCGACACCTTCTACATTCACATTTCACACATACCTGGGTATATCTCAGTCCAAACCAAACATTAGGATTTCTGGGTATGGTTGAGCAGGTGACTTGTTTGGTATTGCTAGAATGCCATGCTGTATTGATTGACATTCCACCTAATATATACACAGCATGTTAATCCCTGACATTCGTTATCTCTCAGCTGAAAGACAGGAAAGTCATGTATGCATCTGCTGAAAACATACACCTACTTATTTCTGCATGTGCTCGACATGATATTATAGTATTATAGTATTGTAGTGGAAAAAACGATTATACAAAATCCTCATTCTGATGACTACCAGCATAAAATCATTACATCAACAGTTACATCATCGGTTGGCCTACAGTACATATAGGTCTATGTTTGGGTTTATAACAATGTAACGCCCGCACCTCAAAACACCAATTACATTTACGATTACTGCATTTATTTAGAAAAACGTATACATATTCATAGAGTTATGTTTAATTTCCACTACATTGGTGAAATCAGAACTTTGTACGACCCTCCTGTTCACTGAAGAAAAACATAAATCAAACTCACTACAAATGCGCGACGTCACCTTAATATTTGGCGGCGTCAGCATGTTGCCTTTACGTGCTCCTCGTAAATGTATATGTTATCTAGGAAGATTCGACTCTTTTGCACAGTTGGCTGAAGTTATATGTTCGGAGACATCTTGATTTAGACTTAAACCAACTCATGATTGCTTTGTGTTACAGCGTCACATTCACCTGAAAGAAAATGTAGGATTGTATCAATGTATTATAAATATTCTTCCTATAGGCATTGATCGCTATGTTCACGTAGTTTCACTGTCTTATCCTCACACTTTGAAAACCCGGGGCATCCCAGAAAACTCGGTCTGTATTACAATCTTTGTTTTACTCTTCATGTGTCCGTTAGTGTGGTCGTTTGTGAACGTCGATCTCGTAATACTCATATTTCCGAGTGCACTGTAAGCAGGTAGCGTTTGACAGGAGGCTGTCCTTGGCTAGCCGAGCTAGCCTGAGCGAGCTAAACAACGAATACGAACCTTCTGCATTAACTGTATGTGAAGTTGTCGGTGAGTTTAAGTTAAAAAACTGTCTGTCACTAGTGATATGACATCCAAAAACAATGGCAGGCTGTGAAGACAGGTAACTCAACATTAGCTTCTCGTCCAGCCATCGTAACGTCCGCTAACGTTAACTAGCTAGCAACAACCCTTGGTGGTGTGTTTGTTGCATTCCTTAAAATACACCAATAACATGAGAAAACCCGTTAGCATTAGCTAGTTCAAGATAATGCCAAGAAATCCCTAAGTGCTAAGTATCTGTACGTACTTAAACGTAACTCATAATACAACCATTGTGTGACTTAGCGGTTAAGTGTCACTTTAACCTGACTATTTATATTTTCCATTGAGTTAAACGTTACTGGCGAGCAGCTGATGAGCTGCCAGTATATTGTGGTTAAACCGCTCAACAACAGTTTGGTGCAGGTATCACTAGTCAATCCCTTGCAAGCTTGACAGGCGAGATAACATGTTATGCAAGAGTCGTGATGGTCTTTAAACCTAATTTCTGTTGTTGCAGGTCCTGTGTTTGTGTGGCCCCCTGCCCCTAACCCCCGCCCCCCCAAGGTCACAGCTGAGGGTTGGGATCAGGTCTTGGGCTAATGTCACACAGTCCTGGTGAAAAGGGGGGTCTATCTCAGGCTGCCCCAAAAGGCAACACTCAATACCTGTTTGACAACCCCACTCAGACTGTGGCAACAGGGAAAGCACCTGAGGATCAGGTGAGGGTGCATGTGTTATTTTTGCATATGGGTGTAACACTGTTGTTTGTCTGTTTGCATTCTTTGCTCAGAGTGGCCTTTTTTTCACTACAGAAAGAGAAATTGTTATAACAAGAAACATTCACGTTTTATTTATAATACTTTTGGAGGAATTGACAATGAGTCATTGACGTTTATTGTCTCAAGAAGAATTTTGAAATCTATGGTGCTGCACTGAACAAAGACACAGTCCGACGTCTCAGAGTTGAGATTCAGCGTTTTGCAGTACGCTGTCAAAGGGTGATCTACATTAATGATTATCTTCAGTCCTATCATCATTTCTCATTGATCAGCTGTAAGGGCACAGAAAGCTGCTTGGGTCCTAGTCGGGGATTAAAGTACACTCTCAATGTCTTATCTCCAATAAGATCTATTTTCAGTCCTGGACTAGACTGATCTGTGATCAGGAAAACCCTAAGAGATTTAAGCTGCCACTGAAAACTTGATAGAAGCAACATTGTATCTCTCATGATCAAAAACCTTAAAGTTTCAAGGCCACGCTAGTATTGACATGCTCTGTCTCAACAGTAGACTAAAGGAATGATAGTGGGGCAAAGTAGAAACGCTGGGCTAGTAGAGTTGCTATAGATGGAAGTCACATACTGTCCCTCTTGAAGGTATTCACACATTATAAATGTTTGCACACAGCACCTAGTCCAGATGAGGTAATCAGCATGGTGTCCAGGGCTAGTGTCAACGTGTTTCTGATTGTCAACGATAAGGTTGAAATGATAAAGTATGAGTATTATGATTCACTTTCCTGAAAGGTAATTTCCAAATGAACTTTGACTGTTTTTATGTTGCATGACATGCATACAGGAAGGTATTGTTTGCTAAGAGATCAACAAGATGTATTTCCTACAAAGGGTGTTTCTTTCATAGCTTATTTATCAATCTTATTTTAAAATCTGTACTCCTGTTGTGTGCACATCGGATTATTGATTTGGCAGCTGATTTGGCAGCTGTCTGTAATGTGAGTGTTCGTTGTTGTTGTGTCAAGCAGTGGCAGGCTCTCTCTTTCAACACGCTGAAACACCGCAGTGGAGTACCAAATGGGTTACTGGCAGCATTGTTTGTGAATGTAAGATATTCAGTGGGAAGAGGTTGTTTACAAGCTGTAGCCGTATCAGTTGTGGAAAGAAGAAGTGACAGCTTGTAGAGGAAGAAAGACTAAAGCAGGTCTTTGTGTGTCTGACCAAGGGGAAGCCTGATCCTTTCCTGTCCGACCTTCCTTTGCTTTCTCTCATGGTCTCAGGTTCCTCGGTAGGAACTTAATGGAAGGGCACAGACATAGCTCAGTCTTCTATATTTACTTATTCTGGAAGCTAAAGAGTTGATCTGTGGACAGGTGTAGTGTATACACAGGTGCATATAGCAGACATTTGCTTTTTACTTGGGAGCTGAGAAATATTGCTGACATGAAGAAGAAATATTAATTGAACATAATTTTTCTCCAGGTTGCGCCTGTGGTGGATGAGGCCTCTCCTTCTTCTACGTCATCCTTTGAGATGCTTGACATAGAGTCAGTTCCAGCTCCTTATCAAGAAATGCAGCCTCACTGGTTCTTCTGTCGCCGAGCAGATGACAACAGCACCTGGCTTCCTTTCAGCAGAGAAGACTCTGACAAACTAGAGAATGCCTGCAACACTGGTAAGCATGTCTATACACGGTATGTAAAAAAAAAGTATGTGAAAAGTAATAAAATAGTGAGTTTGCTATAAACAGCTGTGAGAAGGTAAAGTGTTAAAACTTTACTGTTGCAAAATCTGGCCTTGTGCCCCTATGACGCTTTACTTTTCCTGACAGTACATGTTCACTGTTACAATCAGTTTAACAGCAAGTTTCAGGGAGTTCAGTTTCAACCTAGTTTTAGGTGAGCCTCATGAGGATTTACAGTACCTTTTGTTGCATAGATTAATTCAGATTTTACATCTGTGATGTTCATATTTAAAGTTCCAGAGGTCTCTTGTGGAAAAACAACACATTGTGGTTTTACAGGAGGCTATTAGGCGGGGCTGTTCCTTTTAAGATCTTTTAAGATATGTCCATTGATAATTACACACATCGCCCACCCAAAGGAAACGTATAAAACAACAAAAAAAACAGCAGTGATTCATTTCCAAATTCTTTGAAAATATGACTTCCCACACATATAAGGGCAAACAAAGTTCTTGTCTTTCCTTTTGATATCATAAGTCTCTCCAGTTCCTTTGCCCACATTCCTGTAGAAGATATGTTTATATTATTCCAGGAGAGTGCACTTATCCTCTTGGTGATGCTGCTGCAGAAGTCTAAAACCAGTGATCAAAGCTTACTGCAGATGAACAAGTAGTCTTGTGGGAAATTCTGAGTCAACAGACCTTAGTTTTGAAAAGTAACTTTACCTGAATTTTCCCGTAAACATTGCCAAAACTAAAGCAGAGCAATAGCATGCTCATAGCAATGTCCTCATAGAACCTTTGCTTGAAATCTAGTTTTTGGTGATTTTCCCGTAAACCTTGTTTGTATCGACTTGCGTATGTGTTTGTTTACTGTGCAGTAGGAGACAAAGAGGAGGATGAGGTAGTAATAGCTGTCGAAGGAGAGCGGTATGACGTACATGTCAGGGAGAGGAAGCGCTACGCTGTGTACTGGGAGCAAGGCCCCACGGAAGTACGACGCTGTTCCTGGTTCTATAAAGGAGATAAAGACACCAAGTTCATGCCTTACTCTGAGGACTTCTGCAAGAGCCTGGAGGTAATCTGACACCGACGGCGAACCGTTATCATCACAATGCTCATTCCTACAACTTAATTCTCTTCCTAACTTTGCCTGTTCCTCACTTACGCTTTTCCTTTCTGTGTGTCTTTGATTCATTCCTCTCCCATCCGCCAATTTTTCAGGAGGCCTATATGATTGCAGTGACCTTGGACGAATGGAAGAGGAAACTGGAGTTTCCCAATGGAGAAACTGTAATTTTACACAATCCCAAGGTAAGGCCTGCTTTTAAAATATGCACTATAATTAAATACATGACAAAGTCACACCAGGGCTTTTTTTCAATCTATTAAATTAGGTTCATTGTTTCCTTTTAATAAGCATCCTCTCCTTTATTTCCCTGCTGCTCTCTCAGCTGATAATGCATTATCAGCCAATGGGATTGCAGGATGAGTGGGTGTCCTCCCCCTCGGAGCAGACCCGGCCTCGAACGGTCAAAAGGGGAGTGAACAACATCTCTGTAGAAATACCTGATGGTATGTGTGTGTGTGGCTACCAGTAAGAAACATCTAGAGTATAAGCTAATTCAACAAAGTAATAGCAACAGTTTCCACTTATTTCTGCGTGTGTTCCCAGGTGAACCAGAAAAAGTGGACCACCTTGTCTTTATGGTCCATGGCATCGGCCCTGCCTGTGACCTGCGCTTCAGATCCATCATACAGTGTGGTAAGTGTGAGTTTGTGTGTGTATACATTGTTATATGAATACATATATTTATATTTATGTATGACTCCATTTCTTCTTGTCTCTCTCCAGTAAATGACTTTAGGAGTGCTTCCCTGTCCCTCCTGGCCTCTCATTATAAGCGTGCCCAGCAGGATGGCCAGGTAGGAAGAGTGGAGTTCCTCCCAGTCAACTGGCACAGCGCTTTACATGGGGATGCCACTGGTGTGGACGAGTAAGTATGGAGAGAGATTGACAAAACAAGATCCCTCTGTTGTACAATATTACGTATGTCTCCAATAATAATAATAATACAATTATTCATTCATTCAACTTTATTTGTATAGCGCCTTTCATAGAAGAAACGCAGCACAAAGTGCTTCACGATAAGGAAAAATAGACATAGAAAGAACATAAAAACAGCGATAGAATGCCAAATGAATGGAAAATAAGATGTAAAATAACACATAGAGTGCATAACATAAGATGAAAAATAAAACCCTCTGAATAATAATAAGAATAAAAATAATGTTAAAAATGTTAAAATCAGTACCTGTATTTGCAGCATGCATATATACATCAATAAACACTGCAGCAGCATCGAAAGGTCACCATTGTCTTATACTCTGTTCTTACCTTTTTATATATATATATATATATATATATATACACACACAGTATATCTCCATCATTGGCAAACTCTGTCTTCCCTCCACTTTCCAGGGACATCCAGAGGATCACTCTGCCCAGCATCAGCAGGCTGAGACATTTCACCAACGACACTCTGCTGGACCTGTTTTTCTATAACAGCCCCACCTACTGCCAGACCATAGTGGACACGGTGGCCTCAGAGATCAACAAGCTCCACACCCTCTTTAAACAGAGACACTCAGAGTTCAACGGGGCCATTTCTGTAGTGGGCCATAGCCTGGGTAAGACAAAAACAAACCCAGCAAACACCCACAGTCCCAAGTCATTGAAATGCTGAATGCCAACTCTTTCACCTTGGTCTCTCATTCCTCAGGTTCACTGATCCTGTTTGACCTGCTAACCAATCAGAGGACTGCACCACAAGCCAGAGAGGAGGTATGGTGACACTCATAGTAAAAGACAACATCAGTATACAAATAAAAAGATTGCAAATTTGTCTACATGTTGATTAAAAAAATAAATAAAATAAATAATCCACCTTACTTTCTCTCCCTCTCTGTGCTTTAGGTTCCCTCTGGTGAGCACTTTCATCTGAACGGTGACACACTGCAGGAGACTCTGACCAGACTGGACCTACAGCAATACCTGGATACACTACAGGCAGAAAACCTAGACCTGGAATCACTGGTAACACACACACACACACACACACACACAATGGACATACACATTCAAGTGTAATACATAGTTAAAAACTAATGGATCTCCTCTCTTAGGCTCTTTGCCAAGACGGTGATCTCAAAGATTTGGGAATTCCTCTTGGACCTCGGAAGAAGATCCTGAACTACGTCAGGAGAAAATGGCTTTCAGAGGTCAGACAGCCAGAAACATATAACTATTACAACATTTCATAAATGTGTGGGGAAACTGGTTTACTTTAGAAAAGAAAACAGGCTGTTTGATGCAGCTAATTTCATTTATGGCCAGTTCCTCTTTTGCTTGGGGGCTCTCATTCCAAATAATAGCAACCATATAAAGTATCTACAGTTCAGATATCATTTATATAACTTTTTATTTAGGTTTTTCTTACCACTCATTTATCTATTTATTTTGCATCTCACTTATGATTTATGTGACATTGAATGTATCTATATTTTCATGTAAGTGTTTATGGAATCGATTCTGTTTGATTACTAAACTGTGCAGTAAAGTATAATAGGGATGGCTCTGTAGAAGCAAAAACATGGGGGGTATATTGTGTGTGTCCATCTGTGATTTATTGCATCTTAAAAAGACCTAGAGCATAAATAAATCACTTTTTATGTCTCAATCTCAATAGGATTGTAAGACGGCGGCAGTACGTCTGCCACCAGGGTTGCAAGTTCCACCTCAAGTGACCAGCGATCACGATGGTAACCAATCTTCAGAAGTGCCGACGCAGCAGTCCCAGTTCCACAGGGCGCAGTCTGTCACCAGTGCCGTAGACTACGAATACTTTAACGTCGGCATCGGACAGGTACCACACATGGACACAGACATAAAAACTTGTGCTTGGGAGTACCGGTAGATAAAAGCTTTGATGCATCAACTTCCTGCTTCTCTCCTCCCCCCGCTTGCCCGGACAGACCAATGGAGGCATAGCCAAGGGACAGGTGTGTCTCACATGGTGTCCCCATGCTCTCAGGCTTTGTCCTTAGCTCTCTATATGATCTCACTGTGCCTGGGGGTTCTTTTCACATGCAGTCAGGTCTGGCCAGGGAAAACTCAAAGCGACTTGAATTATAGTGGCTTTTTTATGAGCAGTAGGGTTTCCATGGCTAAGTCACATTGTGCCACGATTGAGGCTACCATCTTTGTCCCATTGAGTCGTACAACACCACACTCTGTGTCTGTGCTCATCCTGTCCTGCATGAATGGTCAGCTCCCTGGTCTCCACTTTCCCTGCTGTCATACTCCCCTGCTGTTGTCTTGATGTCATGCAATGTAGTTTAAATGTTAAATGTAAGCACCGTAGTGCACCAAAAGGAGTGTTTCCATCCATCCGAAGAGCTGTGTCTTCTTAGAACGAAAACTGCTAAAATCATAACAACATTGTTTAAACAAATTTAATAGCACATGTTTCCGACCCCATCTTCTCTCCACAGGTATCCATTGATTACCCACAGCTGGCTTTCCACCCTCAAACATTTTTTGCGTTTGGCTCTCCTATTGGAATGTTCCTGACCGTTCGTGGGCTGAAGCACATCGATCCCAACTACACCTTCCCAACCTGCAAGAGCTTTTACAACATCTACCACCCGGTGAGTAATCACATATTTAGTGCATCTGCCATCCAGGCACAAATCCAGCACAAAAGAGATGGCACCTGATTTTTCCGTACCCATTTCCAAATTTGGTTTGCATCTTGGACCCCCCCTCCCCCCCATGCACATGCACTAAAGGGAACAAAATAAAAAAAACAACCAATGTTGGAGTTATCTTTTAGGGGTCATATATTAAGAGTTACACTCATCTCTTCCCCTTTTATTGCTGTGTAGTACGACCCTGTGGCCTATCGGCTAGAGCCCATGATTGTAACAGAGGTGGATCTAGAGCCCATGCTGATCCCTCACCATAAAGGCCGCAAGAGAATGCACCTGGGTATGGCTGTCTATACAATAAATGTCTAAACAATATTGTGGTGGGCTTTTGTTTAGCAGGCTTAATGATAATCTCTGTTTTCTGTTTGTCTAATAGAACTAAAGGACAGCTTCACCCGTATGAGCATGGATTTAAAGAACAATGTTTTGGGATCATTACGGACGGCGTGGCAGTCCTTTGCGAGACTACCAGTCGCTGCACTGCCCCCAGTCGACGAAGGAGACACTACAATAGAGGGAAACCTTCAAGAGACACATGGTAGAAAAAGCACTTTTATTTGCGTGTGTGTGTAAGAGTTTCTCTAACCTAGTCTCCTTATACTCTTCTCACCCACCTCTGCGTGTTGCCACCCTCCCTTCCCCTCTTCTCCCCTCTTCTGCTCTATCTGGTGGTTGCTCCTGCTTCCTTCTCTCCTTACCACTTTACCTTGAACCTCAGCCTCAGCGGCAGTCACTGCTTCTGCTAAGAGAGAAGGGAAAAATGCTGATTTTTGGACTAAAATACTGGAGTGGCCCAGGGCCCTTCATAAGCATTACTTCAAAGGTAAGCCAGGATAGTCACTTGGCTAGAATATATGAGAAAAACGAGTAAAACTAGCTTACTTGTAGCTTTGCAATCTGTTTTCTCTGCAAACTGTAAACCTACAAGCCTATATAAACTTGTCTTTCATTCTGCGTGTTCCATTTAATGGTTTGCATTCCTGGTTTGAATCTGGAAAATAAACATGCACAAAAGAGGCAAAACTAAGTATTTTCATTACCTTGTTTTTATGGTTAAAACTATTCTGCAATACCTGCAGAATTTATTTTAAAACTAACTTGGCGGTACTCAATTATTGTGGTTTACTTTGACACCTTAGCCCACTCTCAAAGATTGCTGCAGGCTCTCACTAATCCTTTGCTCCTCCTTCCTCTATTCCTAACTGCACTACTATGTCTTACTTACTACAACTCCTACTAATCTTCAACTCAATGTTGAATTGACTGATATCCCCTTCAGGCGCTTCTCTCCCTCTCCTGTTTTCAGTTCTGATTGGTTGAAATTATTGACTGCTTTATTAATCGTTAACATCAGATGCCTCTTGAGTAACTGGTCCATGGTGCACTCTCGTATGTGCTAAACAAATAGGACAAGTTGAATAGTAGTGATCACTGTTACTTTGTTAACAAGAGTCATTCAAAACAGCCAGGTGATGTTAATCATCATAATCAGTAACGGGTCACCTACAGTAGCTACATGCAGATACACGTCCTGCCCTTTTCTGTAATACTTCAAGTACTTGGTCTGTCAGTTCATTAAATGGGTCACAGGGAACACGGCTGCTGTTTGAAGATCAGACCGTACGATTTTATTTGACAAAACCTCGTTAAAATATGCCCTTTTAAGATAACTCAAACATTCTAACATAAAAACGCATTTGTCACATTCCAACAAACCCCCCTTGCTGACATTTACTCAACACCATACCTGGTACCTCAAGAGTGCTGGAATTGCACATGTGTAAAGCTTTGGGCTGTAGACTAATGTGAGTTTTTGTCCACCTGTAGACACTCTCGTCTTTTCCGGTTTTACCAAAAAGTCTGAGTCACAACAGAAAGCTGCTGTTGGCTATTGTCTTGTTTTTGTTGTCTGCCTTTACAACCAAATCCTGTCCCTGCAGGATCGTGTGAGGAGGCAGAGTCCTCAGTATCAGCAGAGCAGAGGGAGCAGTCTGAGATAAAAGTGGGCATGTTGAACGGAGGACGAAGGATCGACTTTGTACTTCAGGAAAAACCCATTGAGAGCTTCAACGAGTACCTGTTTGCCATCCAGTCTCATCTGTGTTACTGGTGAGTCATGCATACCTGTGGAGGGGTGGACCACAGTAACTGTGCTCTTTTGTATTTAGTGTTACTGATATTTTCTCTGTGCTTTATCCCATTTGTATTCCCTGATTTTAGATTTTTACTTCAAATAAATATTGTTTTCCCCTCTCTGTCTGTTAGGGAGTCTGAAGATACTGCTCTCCTCCTGCTGAAGGAGATCTATGACAAGCAAGGTGTGGCCTTTGATCAGCCACAACAGTAATGACATTTGATGAATGTAGACTTGTTTTCTAACATGACATTAACCTGAAAGGTAGAACATGAAGGACAGCTGTCAGAGCCAGAGGCCGCACAATCCTCTTCCATAATGCCTTACCGCCTGGGTGTTACCTGATTGCCCCGCCCGTTCCTTCTTTGACAATGGAGACTGTTTGCCTGCAGTCAGGCAATCTGGGGTCAGATGAAAAAAGGAAATGGGTTAACCTTCATTTGAGGTAGCTGTGGCTTCTTGGTGCTGCCTAAACTCCCACTGCAGGAATGGTGTCTGATATGTTTCAAATCCACCCCGAACATCACTGTCGCACTTTTCTCATTCATTCTTTATTTTACATTACTTTGCACTTTGATTTTCCAACAGTTCTATATCATACGTACAGCTGCAGCTGAATAATATTGAAAAAATATTCATCATGATAAGCAGAAGACAAAAGAAAAAAACACATCAAGTTGTGTATCAATGTATTTGACAGCAAAAATATTTTTCTTAAATCTCAGAATATATACATATAGAAATAATTAAATTAGATTATAATCTTTAAAATGTTTATATATTTCCCAGCCCTATGTACAGCCTCCAAAAATCCGAAATGTAGAACTATAATTATAATTAAAGTGGTGATAGACAAGTCTTGCTCAGTGCTTGCTTTAACTTGTCATTATTAAGTACATTTTAATTGCACAATATAATGGCTATAGTAACTAGAACTGGCTCCAAAAGTCGGAAGATGACATTATCTAATTTGCATTGTCCATTTATTTGCATAAAGCTTAGTGGTTGTTGGCAAATAGTTGTCTAGTTGCCACTTTAATTATAAGTGTGTTCAACAGGGCATCTCACCCTTTAAACTTAAGCTGTCTTGAGCAAGGAAGCTCTCCCTTAGCCTACCATTAGACCCTACCTTTATAAATAAAGTGGTCTGATGCTTTCATTTGGTTGACTATAACCAGTCAATATAAAATGTTGAGGTTCTGAAGGGAAATGAAGGTTGACATTGTGGCAGCTACATTTGTGCAATATAACAATGATGTTAATGTCGACTTATTTTTCCTTTCACAGATGTAGTCCTCTATTGACACAAGGGAAGTTCATCTTGCCTTCTAATAATATTTATTATTTCACCTGCAATATGAATTTCAGTTGAAACAAATTCACACCTGTATCTACATGAAGGGATCCTGATGAATCATTTTGTCAGAAATGAAGTAGAGAGACGCAGGTGCTCCATATTTTGTGTATGTACTGTATGTGCGAGTACAGTATTATGTTCTCAACTGAACAGAAAGACCAGTTCCACTTTATCTCCCAGAGGTCTGTGCCATTCCTCCTCTTATCACTTTTGACTCAAAATTCCTTCTTTCTGTTATTCCTAACAGCAGTATATATATATACTTTATCCTAATTATGGTTGATTCCAATACAGAGTGGCATCTCACATAGACAATTCTAACTTTTGTATAATCTAAGGGCCAAATGCTACCTATTTCCCTCATCTGTTCCTTTGTATCAAGGTATTGTAAATTCATATTCTGTATTGCATGCACTTTTTTGTTATGTTAGAGAAGGGTTTCTCAACATTTTCTCATCCTGACCCAATTCTTAGGTCCCAAAATATTCATTATTCTCACAAACCCAGCAATAAGAAAGTTGTCGCATTGAACTCGTATGTATTTGATTTACAGAGCATGATACATAGATTATATAGAAATAATGTTTCAAAGCATATCAATTTATTTTATATAAAAATATACTTAACAAATGTTAATATATCAGTGTTATAAATATCGCAAAGACGCACCACCAAACAACATGGGGTCCAGACTATAAAGTTGAGAAACGGTTTGTTAAGAGTGATTTTAAATTTACAAAACGACTCATACGCATGATATGCACTGTCAGGGCACCACAGCCCCCACCACTAAAGCTACGCCCTGTATCTCAGTCATCTGGGTGTAACATCTGCACAATACATGAATTATCCTCACTGGGTTGTTCATCTTTCTTCCTTTAGAAATGCACTGAATGCTAATTATCATGTTGCCATTTCTTTGAACTTCACCACTGTCTCTGTCTGCTTTAGTGACTAAACAGTAAAACAGGACTTAATGGTTCTTGGCTCCTCTTCATTACCATAACCACTGTTTTTGCACTTGATACTAAAATGTTGATAAATACCAAAAACAAATGTTCTCCTTTCTGTATACATACCCTATGGTAACATGGTGTGTGTGCCATAATAAAACATTGCAAGTGTCTTGTGTTCTTTAGATTTCATTGAAACAGACCTTTTCTGGATTTGAAAAAACTTTAAATTCACTAACAGCCTTTTTTTTAGGATTTGTATCATATTGACACAGGACACCATTGACAACCTAAAACAACTTGCATGATTACCATCTATTGAGCTGCTTGTAAATCTATTTGGATAATGTACAGATCTAGTTTATCATAAGCAAACAGGGAGGGGGTTTAACAGGAAAAACACCACAAAACCTAAAATCAAACACAGTACTTTGTCCAGGTCTCTTTATTGAACATTGTGACAGTCAGCAGGTCACAGATATTCTTACACAATTAAAAATTCCAGTGTGTAAAAAAAAAAGATTTCAATCATATGAAAAGTAAATACATTTAAATAAAAAAATATAAGGTATCTACATATTATATATTAACAATAACATAAAAAGTAAATGTATCTTGATCAGGGGCTACAGAAAATATTTTTTTTAAATATAACAATGTATGTTCACTTTTTGTGTTTGTAATTAGGGTTATGTACACATTCAATTTAACTAGAAAAATGTCAAAGTTTGGGAAGGACTTGAAAACTACAGGTATAAGATTTGTCGTGTAACTCTGAGAAAGGGCAGTAACGAAACAAATGCATTAATGTTTCTGACTCAGCTCCACACAAGGTGCATTTAACAACTATGTCAATTATTCTGTTACCTGGGTAAATGTTAAGCAAGATTTTAAAGTGAATTTCTCTGATCTTGTTTGAAACAGAGTTGGAAGGGGCATAGCCTGACCCGTAATCATGCTGTGCACTAGTATATATTATATAATTGTGAATTTTGAAAAAGTTTCCCTTTGGTCGAAATCTTATTATAGTTTTCAAATGCTTTCATTAGGCCTATATGTTTGTTTGTACAATGTATGTCTGTTCATTTTATCCCACCAACTTTTAAACAAGGCAAGTGATATATTTTTAACTCAATAATGGCTGTTGGAATAATAGGACATTGTCATAACTATAAAGATTATTTCTATTGAGAACTACAAAGTTTACAGGCTCAACCTCGTTACTATGGCAAATTACTCGAGCATGCGCAGTCGTGAGCAAACACAGCATCACGAGCAGCGGTTGAATTGACCAACAACCGTGGACAACAACAATAAGGGCAAGTTGAACTCTTATAGTTAGTTTGGGCGTTTGTTTTAAAGATAACTTTCAGAGCATATTTGCTACATTGTATTCTTGTTCATGTATGTATGTATGTATGTATACAATATGTATGGTATTCGTAGTTTATGGCGCTAACGAGTTTAAGATAGCAAGTGGTTACTGGTTTAAAAGTTCCATATTCATACCGTAAGTCATGGTAAATAGTAAGCTACTTATTTATGCTAAGTGCTCCCTTGTGAGTGGCATGTGATGAAGGTCGTTCAGAAATGAGGGACCTCCATAGTGAGCCTCATGTGATTCATCTCAGTGGGAGAAAGTTATGCACTAAAGCCTCTCAGTTATTCTCAAAGGCGGGCCCGTCCTGGGCACCACTGCCTGAACCACCGGGCTCTGAGGGGTTTTTAGCCATTTTTCATTTCATCCTAAGAGACTAACAGGATGTGATAT
>CALSBV010010907.1:1627864-1657214 GCA_943590825.1 Bovichtus diacanthus | reverse complement strand
GTGTGTGTGTGTGTGTCTGGTGGGACACAGTGTGTCCTTATTACGGGACAAAGGATGCAGGTGGCCTTGTAGGACTTCACTTCCTCTCCTCTCCCTTCCTCCGACTTCCTTTAAAATAAAAGCTTGTTTATTTTGAGCTGCTTTGAACTCTTTGAAATCTATTGTTTTTATGTCACTTAAACAAAACAGGAGATCGATATTAGAAAGCCAATACTTCTTTATTATAAATAATTTTACACTGCAACATACAATCGGGGCTTTCGTTGTTATATTTCCATCGTTTGGTAGCTGTTGGTAGCATTTGTACGTAGTTATTTAGGCTGATCAACGTTTTCAATGCCTCATTGTTCTCAAAGACAGTAGACTGCTGTTCTTAGAACTTTAAATCAGGCATTGTCAGGATTTGTTTTTATCACATGCTAAGTCACTTCATGAGAATAGTTAATTTTGTTTTATGGATCGTATTTGTCATTTTCAGCACATTTTTTATTTCACACTGGGGATGTCATATTTAGTTGCAGATAACTTCCCAAACACTCAGTTGTACCGCTGACATCTCTCCTGCCGCCACTTTGTATGTTTCTGTCTCTCTCTCTCTCTCTCTCTCTCTCTCTCTCTCTCTCTCTCTCTCTTTCTCTTTCTCTTTCTCTTTTCTTTTTCGTGACTGATGTTTTGTCTCTTTCTCTCCACAGTTCAGACTCGGAGGGGACCTTCGAGACTCCGGAGGCTGAGTCTCCAGGTGTTGTGAAGCTACTGAGCCAACTGGACAACTCCAACCACGCAGGTGAGATGAGACGCTGTCCGGCTGACCCAGGGCTCTTATACTGGTCAAACTCTGTCACACCTGAAAGATACCCTGAGTATCAAGCATCAATGATTGTTGGTACCCACTGAAATGTGTCTGTAGCACAGAGTATCTACAACTGTGGAGTACTCACTATTTTTATTGTTTACTTCTCTGATCAAATATTTCCTATGCAATTTAAAATGTTGCCAAGTTTAGTCTCTTAGTTTTTTTCTCTAAATAATAATTATTATTATTTTTTTATTGGTACCAAGGTTCTTGTAGCATAAGGATTGAAACATTTCGAACATTAATTTAGTTTTTACCTTTATTTACTACGGAGAGTCCCATTAAGATTAAGAACTCCTTTTCCTGGGAGACCTGGTCAAGACAGTATAAACAAAAACACATAGGCACTGACAGAAAACACAAAAAGGGACAAAATTCAAAGGAACCTAAAATCAAACATAAGGAACTCATATTTCTGAAGATTAATTCAAAAGAAAACAGGTAAATATAAAAACATTAATATATGAAGGAATCTACCTCTAATTCTCTCATTTTGGAATTAAAAGCAAGGATGCAAAATACACAAATGCCTTTTTTCCAATTTCCATATGGGAATTTGGGACAGTACCCAGCCTGATACTTTGGTACCGTAGGTACGAAAATGTCCACTGTGAAAAGGTCAGCTCATAAAATGTCCTTTACCCTTTAATGTCATCATAGTAATTACACTAATGTATTGAGACCAAAGTGGAATTTACGTTATGTGCAACCTCCCTTTGTGTCGCTATGTTGTTTTTTGTTTATGTTGTTCAATGTCTGCCACAGTGTCAACTTGCCTACTTTTGCTGATCACACAGATCTAGGATCAGCAGACATTGTATATGAAAAATTAAAGGTAAATCAGCCCACTCCGGTTAGGCACAGATAGTAGATCGGCTCATAAATATGTAGTAGTTGAATCCGGCCTGTTTGAAGCTGCCAGAACAGCCCCCTCCTCACTCCTCCCCGCCCAGTGCCCTCCTTTCACCCACACAAAAACAAGTACCACTCATTACCATGGTAATAGATAATCTAGAAGGCATCTTCTGTGCTGAAACAAATGCTATATGAATGATGTTTGCAAAATCTGTGTCTCCATCTCCATCAGTTTTCATTAAAGTGGTTGATGTTGACATATAGTGTACATGTATCAGGACAACATTGGTCTGCATGTTTTGGATGGCTCAGCTAGTTGGTTTTAGACACATTTTGAACACAGCATATGGGAGGCTGTGCCAGATACTAACAGAGAGATTAATGTGCTTATTATTGAGTCTAGTCTGCAGACAATAACAGTCTCCATTTAATGCTAAAACAGTCACATGGTCTGTACAAAATCTGGGTTAGTTTCATAAATACAAGATCGACTGTGTGGAGAAACCAATATTCTGGTGGACTATAATTAGACGATAATGGCTCAGGGGGGAAATCACCATCTATTAATCTTTTTACAACCACAGACTACAATCAAACTGTATGTACTGTTGCACCAGGACGTAGCTGAAACCTTAGACGGCTATTTGTCTACCTACATGATCTGTTTCTCTCTGACTTCCTTCTCTGTCTCCTTTTCCTCTTTTTCGTAGAGTTGTGAAACTGTAATAAAGCCTGATGTTGTCTTAGTTGCTAGGCCACGTGGTGGTGTGTACTCTGCATGACTGGGTGTGGTTCCTCTTCATCTATTCCCTTTCTCTAGGGTGTATGTGTCTCAAAAGTACCCAGACTTTGAGCAGGAGCGTACATAAACTTGCAATATTGAATGTATGATGTAATAAGCCACACATTAGCCTTCAGTTATGACAGACGATGTGAGAAGCTGTCAGCCACCCAAGGTGAAACCACAATAACTTCATTCATGTTGTGTGCAAGTTGAGAAGAAATACAGGAGCATATAGGGCAGTTATTTCCTTTTTATTATTCTGTGTAGTTGTGTGAGTTTTTTACAGTGTGAGTGGGTGTATTTTTCAGTAACAGAGAGTCCTGTGTTTCAGCAGCAGTGTGACTCAACAGAGACCAGCATGCTGCTGCAGTCGTTAGCTAGCAGTTAACGGGATGTGTGAGGAGGACACAGGATGTGAAGTGCTCTGAGAGGAAGCCAGCAGCCATTTTAAGTGTTCTAACAGGGCATCATTTCAATAACTGCATAATTTCGCGAATAACTGATACCTTCATTAAGTAGCCGCTGGATGGGGAATGATTGCTTATAATGTTTTGGGACAGAGATGTTGGAGGAAGGTTTAAGATCTGCTTGTCTCCTTCTGCCTTTCTGACAAGAGTTTCCCTATTGCTGTTGGTAAATATACGTCCCTCTGAAACTCTGTGTTGTGGTGAGGCCCAAGGTTCTGTCCCGGGTCCCTTTATGTATGTTTAACTTCCCTTTGACCAGATAATAAGTACTTTTAAAAGTATCTCCTATCTCTGCTATGTAGACGATCGTAAGAGTGTCCTGTTCTCAACTCAGTTAAAAATGGCGGAAGGAGAGGGTGGAGACAAGCAGGCGTTTAATGTTCACTAGCCCTTACGGCTATAACAGGTAACATAGGCCTCACAAACAAAGCTGTATAGTGAGTTTCAGCTCATTGTTTAGCTGTCTCCGGACCTGAACTTTAACGTTTTTGTTCACTTTCACTGCTTTCATAGCATCGTTTTAGCCACAGCAGGCAGCTTTTGTCCTAGGTCTTGTTATGGCCCAGACTCATTAACAGCGTTTTTCAGTGAAGCAGGTGAAGGAGTTAAAATAGTTGAAACAGGAGGAAAAAAATCTAATCTTAATTTGAGACACCATGTTTCACAATGTATTTCAGCTGTTTCATTTGGTCTGGATTTTTCCACCTGGAAAACATCCTGAAACTCGGGTCCATTGTGTCTCAAATTGACATTAGATTTTTTCCGTTCCATTTTAATTATTGTAACTCCTTCACCTGCTTTAGCAAAACTTCCATGGATCGTTTACAAGTGGTCCTATTTGACACCAATGTTGATTTCTTTACACTCACATTCAGAATTCAATTCAAGATTCTTGATGACTTTTACAGCTCTTCAGGCACCAGCCTACGTTGGATATCTGACTGCTCCTAAACTTTCTAACTCTCCCTTTGGACTTTGGGCGATCTGTGGACACCTTTTATATTAAAAAATAATAATAAATAAAAACTTTTTAAAGACCCATCTCTTTAGAATTGCCTTGGAGTCATTTTTTGTTTTTTCTATTTAAGTCGTTTTCACTTATTTTATTCCTCCTAAGTCTGTATTATAATGTCTGTTGCCTCTTTTTTTTTCATTGGGAAGCACTTTGTGACATTCTGCTCTTGAAAAGTCTTATGTAAACTTAATTACATACTTACTTACTTTTCTTCTTTTTTTAAAGTTCTTCCTGAGGTTACAAACCACTTTCTAGACAACAACTCCAACCAGGATGTTGACTCAGTTACATCCCAAGAGGTTGATTCCCTGAACAACCTCACCGGCTCCTCACCTAATGGCCGCAGCTTCGGTTTGGACCAGAACCTCAACCTGACCCTCAGCAGCAAATCCGGTCCTGGAGGGGGCCTCTCCCTATCCAGCTTTCTGCCCCAGCCTCAAGCGCTCCGGCCCCCATCGCTGTCCGTCATCTCCCCGCTAAACAAACCCGATCCTTCGGAGGTGGACGACGAGGCTCCGGTGACGCCTGACTCCAGCACGGACTCAAACCCCAGTCAGGACACTTGTGTGGACCCTGACTTTCTTAATGGCAACATGAACTCCAACACACAAAGCACAAAACTGACCTGTGAGACCAACGGCACAATTATCACGTGAGTAAAAGACAAACTTACACAAAAGCCTGTTCAGCCGTCAGTCAGTAGCTGAAACTGAACTAATATGACTCACTGATTTTCAAGCTGCACAAACAGTGCTCTCTCTTTTATGGCCGTAGTAGGGAACATTAGTGAATGCTGCTATTGTGCACAATGACCCTGAAGTGATCAAAGTGTTCCCATTTTAACCAACTGCGGTGGCCTGTTGTGTATCTTTAAAAGTTCTGTCAACTGATGTTCCTCTCCTGCACATCCATTCATTACTTACCAGCCTTATTATAGTTATTTAAGTTTTCATTGCATTTCGTTATCATTTCATTTTAGAATTTCCAATAACGTTAATTTTTTCTTCAGTTTTTGGAATGATTTGCTTGTATCATCCACAGAGGCAGATTTAAGGATGTTTTTCAGTCTTCATAGCTAGATGAAGTATTTTTTAACAACTATTTTGTGTTTGCTGACATAAAATGAATTGTAAAGAAAAGTTAAAGTGTCAAACAATGCCCTCTAGTGGTGTTTTTCTGTTCTTGCAAATAAGAATGACGATTCACATCTCTATTATCTATTATTTTATTTGTATCTCTGGTTGGCAAGTTCAGTTATGTGCACAAAGACGGTCAGATTCAAAAGTTAGTTCAACTGAGATTCGATTTAGTTTTGTTGATATTTTTTCAAGCTAAATAAGTGGTTTGACATGAGCAACACAATACTTGTATAGAGAAGGGGCTTTGAATTGCATAGGTAATGGATTACAACGTTTACCTTATGAGCCAATATACTGTATATATATATATAGTCACTTTTTCAATTATTTTACATATTCTCCATATTAAGATAAAGGTCAATTTCTCTATACAGTTTATTTTATTGGCATTATTTACAGTCCAGTTGTCTTTTGTCATTTTTTTTTGCTTAACAGCCAAAAATATTTTAGATATTCTTCCTTTGTACAGTTTGTCCAGGATTTTGTCCAGATAATAATAACAAAAGAACAAATAACTTTTGTTCCAAATATTTTCATTATCTCTCTTACTACATTTTTTCTTTTTTTTTCTTTTGCCAATTTATGTTTTATCATTAATTAAGTTGGTTTTGCAAGATTTCAATTTATCTATTATTTCAATATTTTGTTTTCAACAAGGTCTTCCATTTTAACCAAAATCTCCCACCTGTCTTGTTTTCACTCTTTTTATTTACTAAACTATAATAACCCTGCACTCACCTTGTGTTTAACCTAACCCCTGTCCCGTCCTCTCCTGTGTCTTTCCTTCCTTTTCCTTCCAAACTTGTCATTCTGATTCCCTTCGCTCTTTGTGGCATCAGGACTGCTGAGCAAGTCCATTTCCTCTGTGTTCTGTTGTAAGTACTGTATAACTGTGTGTGCAAACGTGTGTGTGTTTGTAACCTCAGGCCTTGCTGTTCTTTATACAAGTCCCGTTCCAGGCTCACTTCACAGCCTGCTGTGGTATCCACCTGACCTACATTTTCCTTTAATCACAAGGTGAAGCTGAAAAAAAAAGAGTAGGAAGTAGATTTAGAAAGTAGAGGAGAGAGAGTGGTAGTGGAAATCCTGTAATTCCCTCTAACTCTCTGAACAACGGTTCTTGCTCTTATTTCAATTTTGCCACAATCTCTTTCATTAATCTGCTTTTAATTCTGCGTAATTCAGCCCTTTTAGCAGAGCATGCGAGCTCAGCGCACACACAGAGCAGAGCAATGAGGTCTGGCTGTAAGGCTTTCTGTCTCACCTGCTTCCTTTTCTAATCATCACACCCGCCCACATGTACAGACATGCAGATTTATGATAGAGTTAGTGTTGACACTGATATTGTTATTGACCTTCATTCTCAGAAACTCCTGTAAAGTGAAGCAGAACCAGCCGATGCAAAAGGACTTCAGTGGACAGGTAAGAACTGATGACGTGTCTGCTGCTCATCTGACTCATGTGGTAATATTAGCAATAGAAACGCTTCATACATTCAGTGTGGTTGATTATGTCTGCGACTGTTATAGGATGAGCATCATGGAGGCCACGCCACAGACGAGGAGAAGTTGGCGAGCAGTGCCTGTGTCAAACCAGACAAGGACCAAAGTGGTGAGTAACACTTGATCTGAATGTTGAGCCACCCAGTCACAGTGCACATCGATACAGCAGTGAATAGGGACTCTACTGTACAGAGATCAGATAACTGGATGTTAAAGACAGCATTCTTCTCTCGATCAATACCGGACAGAAGGTCATCTTTGCTTTCCTGTTAAAGACACACAAAGTTAATGTCATTGTGCACTGAAACTTGTGACGTGTACCACAACAGTACAGTTTGTTTGCTCTGTTGGTTTGGTGTGATAAAACACATCAGATTGTCTGATCTCACAGGTGCCTTCAGGCTGCATGTGACACAGCTTTAGTTATTGACCAGTCTGATTTGAACAAGACGCACTGTTACAGATGTTGCATAACAGAGCGTCACGTGCAGCAGCCTGTGGTTTTATTGTTTCTAAAGGTATGAGGGTTTTTTTCTTTACTGTGAACAGGCAATTCTCGAAGAGAGTTTGCAATATGCACAAACAGTACACCCACATAAATCTGTCATCGTAAGAGGAAGTGCCTTGATGACATTCTGCAACAAATGTCTTAACCAGTCATTTAGGCTCATTGTGAGTCAGAACACGATGTGGAAGGAAACTGCCAGTGGTGTGAGTTTATTTTAAAGCAAGACTTAAGTAAAACTTATAACAACACATTAAAAGATGAGAATACTTCTAACAGATCATACTGGAAATAAATAAATCTCATCCTTATCTTATATAACTACATTTGAATCATTTTCTGCAGTTCCTATGAGAACATGTGGTGGTAATATTTCTCATTGAGTGAAATGTTTTCATACATCTCATGTACCGCCACCTGCTGGCCACAATGAGGAACCATATGACATTACACATTATCATGTGTATCACTTTCTTCCAGTTCAAGACTGCCATGTGACATCAAAACCTGAGGACTCAGACTGCTGCTCGGTGGTAAGTAAATACCACAATTCATTATTCATGTTCTTTTCCCTACATGTGCCGTGTCAGGACCACAAACAGTCTATTTATTTATAATCATCGTGGTACACTCTCTGTCATCTGACTCGGCCATCAGTTACCACTAGGTGGGGCTGAAGCATTCTTTTGTTTTTTAGAGCAAACTGCCACCATCCCTAACAGAGAAAAGTAATGCTGGGACAAGTCCAGACGTGTCCCAGCATTACATGTCACCCATCACCATAGTGGTCACATTGGCACATTGTGTTAAGGTCTTTGTGGAAGTAAAGTGTGTTGTGATTTAAAGATATAATAGACTGCCCAGTTCTGTGTTTAGAGCCACCTGCATTATTGTCTAAAGCTGGAGTATGATCGCCTTTCTGATATGATGACAGCACTGTGCTGTAGGACTGCAGGAGTTACATAGTGTCTGCCACCGTGCTCACGTACTCAGGTGACAGATGGATTTAGATTATCATTCAGGAGATAAGAATATGACTGTCATAATCCAGGGAAGGACAACATGAGAGATGAGAGAGACAGAGGGAGGAGGAGAAGAAAGGATTGAGAAGTGTAAGAACGCTGATTGAAAGGCAGGAGGAATACGGGGCGGAAAATGGGAACGAGAGAATAGAGGAGAAAATGTCATAATTTGCAGTTTATTACAGACATAAATGTTCTTTTTTTGTTTCTTTCTCTCACTAATTGGTGTATTGTAACTAATTGGTGATAGGCTACAACCTAGTGCTAGTAAAGGTTTTGTATTGGCTTTTTTAAGCACCTACAGTACGATCAATTTCCCAAAAAGAAACGATTTGCTCCACATGCATCATACATTTATTCTTATGAAAGACAAATATTAAAAGACACGATATTAAAAAAACAAAAAAAAGGCCGAAAAAACTATCTTCAAAAAAAAAAGGTAAATAGGTATGTCAGTATTAGTGATTGCTGCTTATTTTTTTTCATGAATATGTTGTAAATTATTGTTTAGGTGGGCCTTTAGACTTCTGCATGTACAGTAGAATTAAACTGATTTCCTTTTACCTTCAGCAGTTCGAGGACCAATGCAAGCTGAAGAACAAGTCGGAGGGAGGTGAAATGCAGAAAACAGGAAGTCAGGTCCTGGATTCCATTTGCATCAGTGAAGCAGAAAAACAGGCCGTTCTCACCCTGATTAGAGAGGAGGTACGCACTTTTATCACACTCATCCAGCATGAAATGTGTCTTCAGCGTGTTTGTTTTCACCTAAATGGATCGTATAAGTGTTTTCTTTGAATGCACAGTTCTGCTCATCTCTTTTTTAGATCATCACTAAAGAGGCGGTAGCCAACGACTGGAAGAAAAAGTACGAGGACGGCAAACAAGAAGTCACTGAGATGAGGTTAGAAAACCTGTTGCTGCATGCTTTCTACTCAGCCATCACTGATTGACTTCGAGGGTGGTCATGTGAGGTTATTAAAGACTTAAACCTCATGTCTACAGTCTGTCATTAGGTTAAGTAAGGATAATCATGTGTTTTGTCTTATTACAGGAAGATTGTGACAGAATATGAGAAGACAATCGCTCAGATGATCGGTGAGTAGAAATGTTAGAAGAGCAGACTTCTATTTTTCATGTAACCACACATTTCACCGTTGCTGTAAGGATTTAAGTGCCACAGTGTGTACTTGTGTCTTGTACTGTGAGAGTCCTGTTTTACTGACTTTATTCCACATTGTCTTGTAGCAGGAGAGTAAAAGCGGCAAATAGAAAACACATTTCACTCGTCTTTTCTCTTTATTTTTGAATGAATCCTCTGTTTGTGTTAAATGCAATGTTTCATGCTGTTACCAGACTGAATACAAGAAATAAGTTATTTAGCACCACAATAATATCTTCTTCTTCGCTCTTCTCAGAGGACGAGCAGCGCAACACCCAGAGTTCCCAGAAGGCTTTGCACAATGTGACTACGGAGAAGGAAGCCGCCCTGGCAGACCTGAACTCCGTGGAGCGCTCTCTCTCTGACGTGTTTCGCCGTTATGAAAATATGAAGAGCACCCTGGAGGGCTTTAAGAAAGTAAGCGGTCATAGTTCATGTTCATGTCCAGATAACTGCTCAAGGAAAGTGTCTGTTTCAAGTGCTGAGGCGCTGGTAGTAGTGCAAAGTGGAGGGCTGTAAGAGGAATAAGGTCGGAATAAGGTTGGAAGGTATCCCGTGATTAGGGGCAGTGGTCACCTAAAGGTCACTAGATAAACCTGACCCTCAACTCAATGAATAAGTTATCTTACTCAACAACTTCTGCAGGATTAAACTCCTCGATTATAGCAGGGTACCCCCAAATCATGTCCCGCAGCTGGTTTAGAGCAGCAATAACGCTGCGCTTGTTTTTTGTTTCCTTGTACAGAATGAGGAGGTGCTGAAGAAGTGTGCTCAGGAATATCTGGCCAGAGTCAAGCAGGAGGAGCAGAGATACCAGACACTTAAACTCCACGCTGAGGAAAAACTAGACAAGTATGTGTTGGATTGAAAGGAAGTCTAATGTTCCTGTCGATTCGGTTATATCAAAAGCCTTAACAGGTTTGAGAAGCTGTTAATTTCCCTCATTTCCACGCATCTCTCAGGGCCAATGAGGAGATCGCTCAGGTGCGTGGGAAGGCGAGCTCAGAGAACATGGCGATGACGGCCAGTTTGAGGAAGGAGCAGATGAAGAACGAGTCTCTGGAACAAGCTCTGCAGCAGAAGGTAACGGGCATCCTCATCTTTCCGCATGCTAATTCTAGAGTAGAGATGTATGACATTTACATATTCATCCTTTGTTGTGTTGTCATAGAATCAAGAAATGGAGGAACTCACCAAGATCTGTGATGAGCTAATTGCCAAAATGGGAAAAATAGACTGAGAGACACTCCCTGTGAATCAGCCACTGCCGTCCCTCCGGTCCTGCCTAACAGCGACGCCCTGTGCATGCCCCCAGCAGCTCTCATACCCTCTGCCAGCCCCGCATCACAGAGACTGCTTATGTACAGATGTCTAAAGTAACTTCCTGTATACTACAATTGCACTACTTGTGACCTAAATCAAGGTTCTGTACATGCTAATAATTGTTCTAGTTGGAACTCTGTTAAATGTATGTGGTCACAATGTTTTGTTTTTTGCCTATTACGAGGCCATCTGGATCTCTTGTGCTTTCGCCCATCATGCCAGTGAGCAACAACCTGCTTATGACTCAATTTAAAATCCCAGCAGCTTAACAGCTAAATTCCCAGCAACTCCTGGGATGACTTCATACAGGCGGGGTTGTTTTAGAGTTATATTGAGGCATACAGTATATTTCGATGGGGTTCAACAAGGATTGTTTTATATTAAAGCAACAATCCATGAAATGTATTTTTTCTATAAAGTAAACACGGATTTTACTCTGGAAAAGAAAAGCTCAGGGGTATTGTGTGTGGCAGAAGGAGATCAGGGTCAAAGTCAGGCTGCACAAGAACTGGAGGAAAAGATTTAGGATTATTTGAGGAAATACAGTATTCCTCGGAGGCTTTGTTCAGGAGAGATACTGAAACCAGAAGGAGTCTGGACCACGTCAGTCATGACATGTCTTTACCTGGATTCTGGACAATTCAAGTTGCTGCAGAATATTTATCAGTCACAGAGAAGCATAATAACCTGACAATCATAGACTTACCTGTAATTGTATACATTTGTGGCATTGTCTTGTCCGATCCACAAAGTCAGTGAAGAGAAAAATGTATCCTGTAGCGTGAAAATCAACTCCACCACTGTACGTTAACTATCCTGTGTTGAGAATCCCGAACGACTGGAAAACATTAAAACATGGTGACTGTATTTTTTTGGTGGAATATATTTAAAACCATTATAAAATGAGCAAGTCCTGCAATATGTCAACATTTTTTTTTTCTTCTTTTCAAACCATCACTGTGTCACAGATTGAGTGTCCATTAATCACATGGTCGACCACAAAGGAAACGAAGTGTCTGACTGTTGAGAGGTTTTGTCTGTGCGTGATGAAGATGTGAGCTCTCATGCCTGTTTTTACAGCAGATAAATCTGTTTCTTTGCATGATTATTTTCATAGCTTTGTGTTTCTCAGAATGCAAATCCTTTTCTCTACACACCAGTAAAACTAGTTGTGTAGTAATTACTTAGAAGGGTTTGACGTAGTAACGGCGTATCAGTGAAGAGGTGAGATAAAATCGTTTTCAATACCTTTTTCTAAAGAAGAAATGTTCTTTCCATTTAAAGAAAATAAGCCAAACGCCTCTGCAACATTGATGTTTATTGAACGCTTAACACGCACTACTACTTGCCTCTATATAATCCAGTATAAAATACGCAAATCTACTATTTAAATCAGGCAATATTTAGTCAAAGAAACTGAAACAAGACAACTAAGACTAAGAATTTTGTTTAAATGTTTTAGTACTTTGCAGTTTTCAACACTCAGTTCTATGGAGTCAGTCACTATTGAAAAGGTTTTAATGTCTGATACCCAGACTCTTTACCACCATGTAATCCGTTTAAGACAAAAAACCACTGATGTGCCACAGTTTGTATTTGTGCCATTCTGATGTCTCGTTACCTCTCAGCTGGTTTGACTTTGCTTTAAAAAAAAATATTGTTTTGTCACTGTAGCCTCTTTCTCTGATTAATGTTTGTAATTGTAAATGAGAAATGAAGATCTCACACTTGTGTTGGCATATTAAGGACTAACAGCGTAAGTGTGTGTACATTTGCTTGAATAAACATAAATATAATTTGTTCTAATATAAGTTTTTCTTGTTTCTTTGAAGAAGGTTATGTTTTTTGATTCAGTTTGTTGGTTTGGTTGTCAGCACGATAATAGAGAAACTTGTGGTCCGATTTTCATGGAACTGGTGGACGGGTGTTGCATGGGCCAAGGAAGAACCCGTTAAATGTTGGAGTGGATCCAAAACCCAGGGGGGTGGATACACACTTTTTTTTTCACTTATGCAAACAGCCGTGGTGGAGGTCTGCGCTCTCCGGATGCCCTTCTAGTAACGTGGGTTTTTGCAGTTGTTCATGATTACGTTTACCACAGACTCAAAGCAGAAAAGTAAGAATTCTCACAGTGTGTGTGTGTGTGTTTGTGTGTGTGTGTTAAGTTTGTCAGTATCTGTGTCATGGCCTGAGCTTTAGCCTTGGTACTGGTAATGATGCCCAGTGTTTACATATCACAGACTTCCCAACACACACAAACACACTTTTACTCATCCCTGCTGAGGCCGTGACGTGAGTGACGTTCAGCTTCATTCTTCATTAACCGTTCAGAAACTCGTTACAAAAACAGTGTTGTAGAATTAATACTAAAAACAAATTGCCTTAAAAATTCTGTTTACAACACTGAACTGTAACTGCCTCCCTGTTAAAGCTTGCTGGGTTAAGTCCATTACTACAGGCTGCTGGCTGTGCACCATATGCAGAGATTACAGAGATAAGACCTTAATGCCCTCAGACACCTTTCCCGTGCCTAAACCTCCACCTCAAGCCACGCTGTCCCTCCATCACTCTTCTCAGCTCCACTCTTTCTCTGGACTCTGGAAGACACAGTGACCGTCGGCCAGCTGCCATGAAGACTCTGGCCCTGCTGCTCCTCATCTCTCTGGCCTGCCACAGTAAGTTTCTACAACACTGATACCAACACTGGATTTGTGGATTCTGTGATACAGAGGATCCAGGATTGTTGTGTCCTAAAAGCAAACTTTGGTTGAATATTGTTCATTTATGCTGTAGCAAAGTTGTTTTAGCTTGATTTTCCATCTGTCACATATTTAAACCTGCAAGGCTCAAATGATGCATATGTGGTTCGAAAAATGAATACAATAGTGCAATCTAAGGAGGTGTGTGTGTGTGTGTGTGTGCGTATACTGAATGGACTTTTAATAAGAACATATGTGTCAGCATGATTACTCTCATCTGTGAACAAGCATGCTTAGTGTCAAGTCAGGTGCTCTCTCCTGTTCTGTCTGCAAAGGCCGCGCCCTCAAATGTCACACATGCGTGGCGTCCAATGAGGACGACTGCAACCAACAGGGCTCCACCTCCTGCCCTCAGTACGCCGACGCCTGCTCCACCATCACAGGAGCCAGTGAGTAATCACACACGCATACAAACACACATCCAGGAAAACGTGCAACACAAGGATGATTTGGTTGAATAAAGTGTTGTCAAAGCCTCACTAGGGGTGAGTGTCACACCGCTGACAAACAGCTGCTTGTGTGAAGAAGCAGTTTAAGGAAGTCGGTGAAACTTAAAATAGTGCACAAGTAAAAATAAACAAATTAATTAAAAAAAAAAATAATGACTCAATCAATAAATGAATATGCCAGTAATAATACCAGAAATAATATAAAAAATAAATGTAGGCATTAATTAATTGATCAAAATGTTTACCCATATTAATTCTCCTATTTATTTAGTATGCTATTTATTTTTCCTTTGTATTTAATTATTTATTTATATATATATATATATATATATATATTTAGTTTTTTGCATTTTTAAAACTATTTTACATTTATTTATTATTTATTCATTTTTAAATGTATGTATTAAGTAATTTATGTATTATTTTCCTTTTGCATTTTCCCCCTATTTATTACCCCAAGCTAATTTATTTCTCTATTCTTTTCTTTACATATTTCTTTATGCTTTTCTTCTTCATTATTCTAATAAGGGGACTAATACTCAAAGTGTGTCAT
Source organism: Bovichtus diacanthus (assembly GCA_943590825.1). Taxonomy (NCBI): domain Eukaryota; kingdom Metazoa; phylum Chordata; class Actinopteri; order Perciformes; family Bovichtidae; genus Bovichtus; species Bovichtus diacanthus. Next base: position 1,642,829 of record CALSBV010010907.1, on the reverse strand, counting down.
GGGGTCAACTTTCCGCCTATTGGTTGATCGACATCAGGGTGAAAAATGCTAGAAAAAACAAAGAAAAGGTGAAAGTAAATACATATGGGAATTATTACAAAGGTAAATAAATGAAAAGGCGACTTAAAACAAAAATATCCATTTATGTCACATTTTAACAATGAATCAATGCCTATATTTATTTTTAATACTATGTTGGTACATTTATTGGCATATCAAATTTCATTAAAATTGAGTCATTTATTTTTTCATTCATTTTTCAATTTGTTGGCTTCTCTCCTCCATACACATGCTGCTTCCATTGACAAAGAAGAGGTTTTAAAGTCACTATTAAAACCCATAATGAAGGAATTGTATTTTTAAATTGTTATTGAATACTTTGCAGATACATGGCCTATTAATTATTCTGTCAATACTCTGTCTTCTTATGTTTGATATGTGTGTTACTGTGTGTGTGTGTGTGTGTGTGTGTGTGTGTGTGTGTGTGTGTGTGTCTATGTGTGTGTGCGTGAAGAGAAGCTGAGCGTGGTTTTCACAGCATCATGTACGAAATGAACAACAAGTCGTCTGTCTTCAATCACTTCGAAGCAACTAAACTGTGAACGTCTGCCGGCATCACACACATCCCTCTCTCCTCTGTCTCGCTCTTTTTAGACACTGTGATGAAGTCGTGCACGTACAAGGCTTTCTGCGAGAAGGCTCACGGCGTCAGCTCCGGAGCAAAGATGGAATGCTGTTTTGGCGACGACTGTAACGGGCCCCACCGGAGCCACAGCCACGGGGTTCACCACCACAACAGTGCAGGGGCTCTGGCCACCAGCCCCGTCCTGCTGATCCTGGCCCTGCTGCTGCGGATGGCCGTCAGTCAGCTGTAAACTTTTCTTTTCCCACATTGATTCAAAAGTAAATCCATCCAGTCATTTGCTAGCTTGTCCAGCCTTCTCTTCATTGCCACTGTGCCCCTCAGAGATTTACAATCCGAGTTTACAAAAAGTATTTGAGTGGCAGAGGGTTTCACATGGTTTAAGAATATCTAAAGAAAAGTGTGTTTCTAATGACTGTGGTTCAGTGAAGGAGGTTGGTCCCATAAATACAAGTTGCGACGCCTTTGATTGTGTATTTTCTTTTTTAAAACACTAACTTGAATAGTAACTATGGTGGCAATTTCAGTATTGTTAAGCACATAGTCAAAAGTCAACACTGGTCTTTTTGTAAGTTTAAGTCAAACATCTGCACAGGCAAGCTCAGTCAAGCAAGTGAGCCCAGAACAGAGGAGACGTTAGGTTTTTGTACACATTGATACTGCATGCAGACACTGACATTTGCAAGGTCAGGAAGAGATAGTACAGTAATCATTATCTCTAAGCCAGCACTGCATCTTCACAACACAGCTGGAACTCAGGACATCATTGTCATCATTGTCTCCGGACATTCAGTCAGACACTACCGGTTTGTTTTCTGCAAATGATTAAAACACAGGATTTCTTATAGGTCTGGAAATTTCCGTTACGGTAACCTCATTATCTTATTATATTATCTATAGTGGTATGTTCACTTTCAGGTGATGTAAAACTGCAAATGCTAAGCTGTGAACCTGAGAGTGTGGTGAATAAGTGTTTACAAAGTAAAGTACACTTGCCCGTGTGTTTTGTTATACCCTGGTGTGGTTTAGTAGGTGCCGGGGTGCCTCTGTGGGTAGCTAGTTTGCAGCTCGCTTGACACCATAGAACCACATTATTCACCTGTGTCGTTGCCATGGGAAACATAAAGGAAAGTATCTTAACAACAATCCTATTTAAGTGTTTAAATACTTTTATAAAAGGTGTGTTTAGTGCTTGAATTGTTACATGTTTGTGAACGGCAGCTTGTCTGAATAAATATGTAATCACACCCTTATTTGTGTGTGTGTACGGCGCGTTTGTGTGACGGAAAGATCACCTTGGTGTAACATTTGATAGAAATGTGTGTATATGTTAGTGTCCCTGATGTAAAAGCACGCGGATAGATTTTCAGCAGAAACAGGAGAGTCTGTAGAAACTTCAGGACTTCCTTCTGCATCCGTGTAACTTGAATCGTTTGCAGTCGCCACAGGATATGAAATAATTTGTTAGGTCTCCCGACTCTGGCAGGTCATATGACGTGAAACCACTTCCTCTTAACATGGTGACACAAATTAACCAAAAGAAGAAAAAAAACAGAATGCAGACTCACTCCTGTAAATGCAGTTATTTCAGCACTTATAAAAGGTGACATTCTCACCACTGAGGAAGATTGAACACGTGTGGAAACTTTAAACCCAGATTCTGTGTTGAAACCGGGAGGTCGGCTCAATTCATGCGCAGGAGTTTCATCACAAGACTCAAACTGTGGTCACCTTTGTGCAAAAGTGGAAATAAAGGTAGTGTACGCCACAACATTTGTCAGAAATTCATACTGTTGCAGATTAAGATTATACATGGAAACACAAGATAAAATCACAAATGAAGATGCATTGATGAAGTTTAAACTATAACGCATATTATTTTACTGGGAATTAAAGTCTCTGAAACGGACCGTTCTGCAACAGTAACACCTGAACTTCCTCCCACAGCGTTGAGTCACGACCGTCAGCCACTTGATGCTATTGCTTGCACACTACGTAGAACTTTCTGAGGTTTGTTTCTTTATATTTAATGTATCTCTCGTGTGTTTTTCTCTGGTGATGGCACATTTAAACTAAGATTTGATCTGAGGTGTTGCTCCACGGTATTTGTCATGGTTCTGCATGTTAAAACTGACAACCCTTTGACCACAGCAACACAAGGCTGTTCAGGCTACAACTGTTGGATTTTAACCAAACAAGTAAATGACAGTTAAACAAAAAGTTATGATTAGCAGTGTTACAAGCTTATTTAAGATTCTTTTTTTCCATAGGCATATTTGCACAAAGAGAAGACAAGTAGCTGATATTTCTGGGTTTTTTATTGTTTCTTAAGATTTTTTTAAATATATGTAATATAGTATAAGTGAACCTGACTTTCTCAGATGTCCCATGTCCCATGCTAGACTTCCATTGGGGACACCAAGGTTACATTCTGCACCTACTCCATACTACTCTATTACGTTGGGGTTTTAAGCCCAGTTCTATTTCTATTTCAGACCATTTTTTTTTTTTTAAATCAACTGTTTTAAGGATAAAACTACATACATTGAAATTAAAGAGATCAAATACTGATGCAAAGAAAATATAATTGAATAGTTTAAAAGTAAATGTTAATATGTGGAAATGTGTTTTTTGGCTAGTCAGATATTTGTAAGTAAAGTATGTCGTGCTGGGAACATTTGGACCTAAGGATTTCTAAAATTGCTTCCAGAGGAACATTATTACATGTTGGAAGAGCTATTGCTACTGTCATAGTTGTAAAAGTAAAAGGAACACAATGTTTTTTTTCCTCCACTGCTTTTGGCACCTGTCACACACTCAATCACCTGCCATGGCAGGTGTATGACTGACACTATTCTTCACTGCGTAGACCTATTTATCAAGGTTTACACTCCCCTCTTTTATATGAACCCACCGACTAAACTGAGTGTGTGTGTGTGTGTGTGTGCGTGTGTGTCTGTGTTTGACCCAGTTCTGAAGTTGCTACCTGGAGAGATAACATATCACACTCAGTTGCAGAAAGAAAGATCCTGCGCACGTTTTTATTTTATTTTCTAAATAAAAGCCTCTAAAAAAAAAAAAAAAAAAAAAGAGCACAAACTGTCAAAAGAAATGCAACGTTGCCGCATCGCTGATGGTAAAATTAAATAAAAAATAAATAGCAGAGATCTGTTGAGCTGTTTAGTTCCTCTTTTGTGAGATCAGCAGCAGAGAGGAGGAGGAGGACCCGGCCGGAGCTCCGAGGACGCATAGATCACATCCGGGGCTGGTTTATTCTAATAACGAAACGTCCAACCCGGAAAAAAGACAACTCTTCTGTAAGCCGATCACACAAACAAACAGACGAGAGAACCTGATGCACGCCGGCCTTCTTATTGTACGCTGTGTGTAAAAGTTATTAAAAGTTTCTCTAACATGCTCGTTATTTACCAGACTCGGGTCTCTCTGTGCTTCGGAGCCGTGCGGGGCGCTGGCTGTGGCGCACACTGACTCCACAGTGGGTAAGTAGTCAGCCGACAGTGGCACTTTGTGAGTGTTGCCGCCTCATTGCCTCTCTCTGTGTGTGTGTGTGTGTGTGTGTGTGTGTGTGTGTGTGTGTGTGTTAGGCTACTGTAGGTGTGGCAGGCCGTTGTTGGAGCTGGTGAGTCAGTGCAGGTCACCTGAGTTGTCTGTCAGGTGTCGCTGAGTAATTCTGCCAGATCACATTTAAACTTTTCATGGCATGCTCATAATCACGTTATACGTGCACGCCCATGATCGTGGTCATTTAATGGCGTGTAGCTCGTGCGTGCACTGTGGTCAATTATGTGAAAATCCAGCTGTCACTAGAAAGCAGTGAAGGAGGACAGATATTAATCGTTTGGTCCATAAAACGTCAGACAGTATTGAAACATACCTGTCACAACTTCCCAGAGCCCCAGGTAACCCAAACATATTCAGTTATATGTTTTGAGGTGTTTTATTTCTATGTTATGCTACTTTACAGTTTTACTCCACCACATTTCGGTTGGAGCTATTGTACTTTTTACAGCTGTAGTTATTGGAGTGGGGTGGGCGGCTTAACCTTGTTGCCAAATAATAATAATAATAGTGATAATAATAATAACAATAATAATAATAGCCTTTCATGGCACTGAAGGTCACCTCACATCACATACGATCAGTAATAAAACATAGAATAAGCAACAAAGCTCCAGTAATAATAATAAGCAGCAGAGCTCAGCACTGTGTTAAAATTGGTTTTTAAAAAAAGATGCAGTTGTTGCAGTTAAAGTGAGTAAGCTAGTTTAAAAAGATGGAATTTTTTATCATTTAGTGGAGTTCAGTATGCTGACGTGGTGGTAAGTGAGTATCAAAGTGTGGGTGTAGCAGAGGAAAGAGCCCCGGCACCCATTGTGCTGAGGCCGATGGCTGCTAGACCTGCTGACTTGTGGTCCACTTTTGAATAAAGATGAGGCCCTCCCCAGCTCTATTCAATAGACCCCCCCTTGAAACTGCAACTAACTCCCCTCAAAAGAAACAATATTTGTTGTCCAATCCCTAATATACGAGGCTTTTTTAAATTATAGAAAGTATATGAAGCTGTTTCAAATGACCTTAACCAGCTAATCAACGCTCACATGTGAATGCATCAATAATCATCAATAATATTCTGCCACTGTCAGCCGATCCTCACAGTTGAGAATTTTGAACCAGAGCGTTTTATTTTTTTTAGCTTATTAGCTTAGTTACCGTTTCATTTTAAAACGGAAGATAAATCTATTCAGCTCTAAGTTAAAGGCTTCTGAGCCTCTGGAGAGAAATTTAGCCAAATGGTATCTGGTTTTGCTACGACTGAGTTGCATTCAAGTGTAGGGTTGAACGTCTGTGAAGCTCAAAGTCAAGATATCTTTGCCTGCTGTGCATTGATTTTGCTTGTTCTTTTGAACTTCATAGAAGTACATTCTGTAACAAAATTGCTAGAGTATGGCTGACATCTATCAGTTTATGTTTAAAAAAAAAAAAAAAGGGGGTTTATCTTTTCCACAAATAAAGCAGATGTAAATTGAATGTAGATGGGTTTCACTTCACTGCCCTGGATGTGGTAAAACACAGTCATACTTCTATCACTGCTGTGATCTGTACGCTCTGTTTTGCCCTCATACACACAAGCTGTATTTACATTCATTGATACATGTGTTATCCTGTTGCTTTTCAAACCCGATGTACTCTATTTAATAGAAATGTGCTAAAGACTGTCTGAATTAAATGTATTGGTAAAGTTATGCCTAAAATGCCACAACCTCACCGCTGCTTCTCCCTATAATGGTTGAGCCTGATGTTTTCCGATACCCAAAATGGTTTGTGTGTGTGTGAGTGTGTGTGTGTGTGTGTGTGTGTGAGTCTCAGTGTGGGTGTTTGTGTCCTTTTCTCTTTTCCATTACACTCAGAGTTTCTGCAAAAGGCCTCTGAATGACCTACTTCAATGGCAAAAGAAATAAAGCTTGCACGACTGATGCATCAGAAACACGGCCCACTCATTTTTCAAAGCAGTTTCAAAATGAAAGTTTTACCAGGGCAGACATGATGAAGCCTTTGAATCTGTTGTTATTTCTCTGTGTGTCTGTGCTTTGGGTCATGCGTATGAATGTATTCATGGAAATTCATGACAGTCCTGTAAAAGTATTGGCAGAAGTCATTCAGTCTTGATTATATATTTGATATGACTGTCACGTTATACTTTTTTGTTCTTATAATGTAAAAAAATATCCGTCACAGATGTGGCCTAGTTAGCTATCGTATTACCTTTTGTGGCCATTGCATTCAGAAAAGTAAGAAGTAAGAAAGAGAAATCTGCTTTGCATCTTTTTATTCAGTGCATCCGACTGTGTTACTTCATGTTGAGTTTGCAGAGATGCAAAAGAAACAGCAGTGGAGAGACTAAAAGTTCCCTCAGCTACTTAAGGAGGACAAGATTATATAATCTAGCTCTCACCGTGCCAGAAGTCTTTTGACTCCCCCAAAAAAGTTAAAAAAAAGTGCTTCCCTGGAAAGCAAACATTATTGAAATATCATCAGCATGTCTGAGTGTCTGAACTGAGTGAGTCTTGATTTTGTTGAGAAATCAGTCAGCAGCTCAGGGATTCACATGCATGGCATCATCTTAATGAATAGATCTCACCAGCTCTCTCCCCTCTCCTTCCCACTTTTTCCCATTCCTCCCTCTCTCTCTCTCTCTCTTTCTCTCGCTCTCCTCTCTCTTCCCTGGCCAGTGGAAATGTGCGTGTGTGCAAATCTTGAGTGCAGTCTGTAATTTTTGGCTGTGGTGGAGGGCCTCATCTCAGCCCCGGGCTTCAGGGTTTGCTGCTCAGCCTCAATCACGTCACATGAAAAACTGCTGAGTGCGCGCGGGTCTCTTTCTTCCTGTGTATGTGTGCGTGCTTGTGTGTATTTGAACAGTAAATGAAAGTGTATCCTCCACATCTGCCTGTCTCTGCCTTTCTGTCCTATGAGTCCATCTCCTTCTGTCGCTCCTTTTACATTTTCATCTCTCATCTGACTTGAGTATCTGTCTATGTGTCCGTCTGGGTGTCCCCGTGATATGTGATAGCAGCAGCATGCCGTACGTGGACCGGCTGAACCGTGTATGTGGCTTCCTGGACGTGGAGGAGAAGGAGAACAGCTGCCGCTTCCAGAGGCGATACTTCATCCTCGACACGCAGGAAAATGCTCTGCTGTGGTATATGGACAACCCTCAGGTACTCCACACAAAAATGCATGACAAACATTTGCACAGACGGCAAGAGGAAGTGAAATTGACCAATAGGAGCCGTGTAACCTTGGACTCTGAGCCAATGACGAGTCTGTGTGTTTGTGTTTGCATGCAGAACCTGCCCAGTGGAGCTAGCTTTGTTGGCAGCCTGAAACTAACCTACATCTCCAAGGTAAACCATTTCTCTTTGCTGTGGGTTGAAGTAGTGCGCTACATACATGTACAGCAGAGGAGACATCGGAGCAATGTGGGCTAAGAAAATCACACAAGTAGAAACATGTAAATAGGGTGCACAGATACACCAGATCGGAGTTATCTGTAGTTAACGGTCACAGGCAGAAGCAGACTTTGTGAAGTTTTCCAGATGTCGGAGCGCTCGCTGAGCTAACCAGAGATAATGACATCTGGCTGCACTGCACTGTAGTGCTGACGGCTCCTCCCTGGACACTCTGAGTCAAATAGATGGCAAAGAGATGAAATGTTTCTCCTCTTCACTTCTCGCCTTCCTCTTTGTCTCCTCTCCTTTTTGTCTCCTTTCCTTTCCTTTTGTCTCCTCTCCATTCGTCCCCTTCTCTCTCCTCCTTCTCAGGTAAGCGAAGCCACAGTGAAGCAGAAGCCGAAGACAGAGTTCTGCTTTGGTGAGTTTTCCTGGGGAGAAACGCTGAGGCTTGCTTACGCAGTAGCACACAGTGGCATTAACTTTATTTGAATATGATGTGGTTATCGTGGACACTCATGGCATTGATGTCTATTTCCACAGTCATCAATGCGGTGTCTCGGAGGTACTTCCTCCAAGCCAACGATGTGACTGACATGAGGGACTGGGTGGCGGCTCTCAACAAGGCCAGCAAGATCACTGTGAGTGCAACACACACACCTGCACACCTGCATGACATAACCTATATGTCTTTCTCTGATGTGTGGTTAGAAAAGGCTAAACTAGCAGTTATTGATAAGGGATTTGTTTCCACCTGAGCACAGGGAGCTGCAGTTTGCGGTGATGTGACTGAAACCAGTTTGGCCTGAATGGGCACAAATGCTTGCACGCTGCCCACAAATATCCTCTGACACACTTGTTGAATGAGGAAATTGTGAATGTGTATAAATATGAGCCATAACAAGCACATGCGCAAACACACACGCATCACCGTGGTGGAGGTGTCGGAACACAATTGTGTGCATATTATTTCTGCGATGTGACCGGGCCCTTGTTGAATGAAGACATCCAGATGACAGAGAAGAGTTTCTCTTTTCTCTCACCTGCTTACTGACACAGGAAGCAGCAACGCTAACCCTCTCTTTCACTTCCTCTTCGATGGGAGGACTTCTCTGCCGCCTTTTCTCAGCTTCCTTGCCCTCAATGAAAACTAAATGCCTCCTAAAGCAGAGGGGCCTGGTGTAAATGCCGTAATTAAAGTAAAGCACTGATCAATGGATTTTACATTATTGATTTTGCTGGCTTGTTTTCAGGAACAGCCTCCTGGTTGTTTCTCGACCCTCAACCCTTTTTTTTTCTTGATCCGTTTGATCATAAAGTAACTGGTAGTGTAATGTGACGCCTCCTCATCTTCCTTGTTTGATAACTGTGGTTATTTCAAGAAAAAAAATATATCATATACAAGTATTTTGGTTGTTTTAAAACTATTGTATGTCCAAGACAAAGTTAATAGCTTGTACCATAAATTCTCTTTGACTTTCAGCCATGCGAGGTCGGTTCCCTGGTTTGTGTCAGGTGACTGTTAAAGGATGATACAATTCAAACAACCCTAGTGTTGGATGTTTTTCCATGCAGAACATTTTACAGTTGCAGCACGGAGACTCCCGGTGGGACTTAAACCTCTCAATGTCGGCAATTAGTAGCAGGCTTTACCAACTAAGCTCCACTTGTTAATGCCATACTAGTTGATATAAGCCCACCTGCTGCTGTGCACACAGGTTCCTAAGTCTGGCCCTGCACCTCCGAGGTCCAATGTCACCGCAGTCATCAACGACAGTCAGGGAGTGAAGAGGCAGCAGGCCTACAAGACCGAGATCATCGGTGGTGTGGTGGTGCACACTCCCACCCAGGTAATGAAGCTGAAACCAATGTGGTTAAAATAACGTTATAAAGGGTGACGCTGATGACGCTAGAAGACGCAATTAGCGAAACTGCGCATTGTTTTTGTCTTTACAACTTGCTCTCGACCTCCAAAACCACTGTGTGTAATCGGATGTATTTTGAAGATGGTGGTTACACTTACGATGATTGTTGTAATGATATTGAAGATGACTATGGGGAAATGTTTCAGAATGAGAGCGAGGAGACAGAAGGGAGAGAGAGGAAGGGAAGCAAGCCAGGCATGCTGAGGTGCGGTTACTGTGTCAAACAGGGAAATGTGGTGAGTACCCAGCCACTTATAACTGATAAACTCTGTGTTTTAATGAAAAAAAAGCTGCATGTGGAAACTGTAATGTGCTGTGTGTGTTTGTGTGTGTGTGTGTGTGTGTGTGTGTGTGTGTGTGTGTGTGCGCATGCGCGTGCATGTGCGTGCTTTAGAGGAAGAGCTGGAAGAGGAGGTTTTTCACCCTGGATGACAATGCAGTCAGTTACTACAAGTCTGAGACGGTGAGGATCCAGACGTTTCAGTGTTTTCTCTAAAATGTTGGATTTCTTTCGTGTGACTGTGGTCTTTGTCTATCCATGTCTGAATTGTGCTAACGTATGTCCCAGGATAAGGAGCCTCTCCGAGCTGTTCCACTGAGGGACATTCAGAAGGTCCATGAATGTCTCGTAAAGTCAGGGTGAGTCGATGTGAATCACTGAGTCAAATTCTCCCACCGTTTTACTTTTCCACCATCTGGTTATCTCTTCCAGTGAATATGCTGATAAAAACAGATTACAGTTTGAAGAGATACAAACAGAAACCATGCATATAAACAAACACATACGCCAACATGGAGGTGTCAATAGTTTTAAGTTTTATATTCAGACATTAAGTGAAGTTTATCCTCAATACCTTTTTATTTAATGGGCTTTCTTCTGAATTTATTTTCGGTGCAGGATAAAGCTTGACGTGCTGTTTTTATCTCCTGGTCTATAGATCTATGATCTATATTGAAGCGTGAAGACATTACAATATATAGAAACTGACAGGCTGACGTTAGGAACTGTCTCAAAAGGTCATGCAAAATGGCCCAGAGCGCTTTTCAGATTTTTTTTCATAGACACTTCAAATGGCCCTTTATTTTCATCTGGACCTTCTACACAAAAACAGTGGCCCAATGAACTGTTATGGCAATTATTTTTATTTAATTTCTCATTTTTCATCTCACATTTTCTCCACTTTTTAAAGAGAAATCACACAACAAATTCTGGCTTGTATTTCCCCACTTTTAAAACCCCCCATTCTATTTCCATTAACAGTTACACAGCTTTTATTTAGACCCAGTTCAGATATTTTCTATTTTAAAGGTGGTTTTCGGCTACAAATAATGCTTTATTATTTGATTGATTGAGGCACATGGTTCAAATATAATTTTATTTTGTATATTTTTGCAAACAGCTAAACCTATACATACCCATATAAGGTTTAAGTAACAATAAAAATACAACTGAACAGAGAGAATGCAGCAGTCTTGACATTTTCTAACAATGTCTGGTGTTTTTAATTCAGAATACAGATATGAATACAGAAAATAATTTAATAATTTGCGGCACAGCGCTACTATGGAGCCGTCCCGTTAGCCGCTGTATTATGATAACTGTCTTCTGTGTGTCCATCAGGGATCTGCTGCTGAGAGACAACCTGTTTGAGATCATCACCGGCTCCAGGACCTTCTACATTCAGGTACAATCCCGTCTTCCTGTTATATCAACCAATCGGAGTCGCAAGTTTTAATATCTGTTGGGTGCCCTCTGGCTCCGGCTGAAAGCAGTAGATACGAGGTGCTTTGTTAGTCAGCAGAGAGGGTCTCCATTCACAGGTGTGTCTGTCCTCATGTCTCGAGTTGTTTACTCTCAATGCTCTGCTGCTGATGTGTGGCACAAAAAGTTTGTTTTTGTGAAACGGACAGAGCCATCTGTTACCATAACAACCATTACATCCTGTCGCCCCCTCCTGGGAGAACAGCTGACGGAGATGGTGGGTTGGATCAGATGGGAAGTGCTGGGAGAGAGAGGCTGCAAGCATGAGCGCTTTTGTTTTTGTCTTTGCGTGAGAAAAAGGGAAGCGTGACAAACATTTAGTCAACTGAAAAAAACAATAACACATAAACTGAGACTGTGATCACAGTGAAAGTGCGGGAATTAAAGTAAAAAAAATGTTCTCAAGCTCAAATAAAACTTGATTTACAAGTTAAAATAGGAGCCAGTTATTGACATTTCTTTGTTAATAGCAGTGTGTCTGTTGTTGCCTCATGAACTAGATATGCAACTTATGATTGTTTTCATTATCCTCAAGTATGTTTTTCCTTATCTTTTACTTACTATGTAAATGTGACACTATCTAATAACTTCAAACATGTCTTTGGCTGCGGTGAGTAGCATCACTTTTGTGTTGGTTTTTGGTATTTTTATGACATTTGTTGACAGTAAGAAAAATCTAGAATATCGCGAGTGACGCAACACAAAAGGACAAACCACTACAATCGCTAATCTGAAAATAAGTGCAGACATGCAGCTCTGCAAGGCTTTATCTTCTGCTAATGTTTCCCTATAGACAGACTCTCCAGAGGAGATGCATGGCTGGATCAGGGACATTGAGATGAAGATCCAGGACTTCAGAGGTCCCCCTAAGGTAGCTGTTGTCTCCACAATCCTTTCTCTGCAAGTGAAGACATTAGCGTATGATGAACACTGATGATGTCTTTGTCTTTCTCATTGCAGGGCTTGTTATTTAAACGTGCGTCCTCTCTCTATCGAAGTCACAATGCCTCGGCGCCTCGAGGTCAGCAGGGTGATGAGCGCAGACCTGCGCTGGTCAAGTCTTGCTCCGTGGCGCCGGGCTGGCAGCCGTGGACGCCCGTCCCTACCTGCGAGCCCTCCATGCTGGATGCGGAGGATGAAGACAGTGCTTTCAGCTCTCTGCCCACCTTGCCTTCGCTCTCCTCGTCCTCCACCTCCTCCTCCACCTCCTCCTCCTCCAACTCCCTCTCCGCCCCGATCCCTTGCTCCGCTGCTCCTCCAGCTGCTTCAAGCGGACTGGGGATGCTCACGGCGTCAGGAGACGTGGCCAGCGGGCGTCGGAGGCACCGCTCGCAGCCTCAGCCTCACACCGGCTGCAGCTTCCCCTTCAGCCTGGACGAAGACGGCATCCGCACCACGGACGTCTAAGTTCAGTGAAGTCTCTTCAGACTCCTGTGTGGACTTCAGTGTTGGTACCTGCTTTAAAATGAATGTGACTGGTAATAATAGTATTCCCTGCTAATGAAGTGACACTGTGAGCATCTGCCTCAACGCCATGACGTGGGATGGGGGCCTCCTACTGGTCTCTTAGCTGTATTGCAGACGAAGGATGCACCCAGCTGGAAGGGGACTGAGAGGCGCAGTGTTTGTTGTTCACAGGACCGTGAAGAAGTACGATGGAGTGGTAATAGTGCAACTTCCTTTGAAAACTTGAATAATCTCGTTGTTTAATTGTTACAAATTATGGCACATGCTTTCGATCTGTTGCACTTGGCTCCCCTCTGAGATATAACTCTCATCACAACCCTGCTAGAAGTATTCACCAAGAAGTGTTTGAAGGCATTTAAACACAGTAGTATCAGTTGTTTTTATATTCAAGCTTGTGTTCACCATAAACTCAAATAATTTTGGTATTTTTTGTTTCTTTTGAGCCAGCCGTGTTCTTGTTGCCCTCTTTCTTCCTGAGTCGCACATTATGTGACATCAACTTCCCTTCATTGATAATTAACAAGCATTTGTTTACTCACATCTGATCAGGTGTCTGGGGAGAAAGTAAGTGTAGGTCTCATAAAAAACGTAGACGCTAACTGACAGAGGGCTGTTTTTAAACGGGAGCTTTTAATACTTGGCTTAAAGATCAATAGTCAGTAAACTGTGACTCCTTCGTAGCTTATAACAGGGTACCTACAGTAATAATACAGCAGTGTTTTAGATGGTACTGCCAACATTAAAGTGCAGCTGTATTTTAGATGGTACTGCCAACATTAAAGTGCAGCTGATCAGATGGTTGACAGCTTTGTAAATGTGATTTTCTTATTCCAGCATTATGTGGGAAAATGTGCCACTACTTCTGGTAATTTAATTGTAATTGCGCACTTTGCTTTTCTCATTTTACTTGTATTTGTTTTTGCTTTCACAGCAGATATTACAGCTTCCCATGAGACGATGTCTCAGATACTTTATTTTGTTCCACCAGTAGTCTCAGCCCTACCCAGGTTCACCTCAAGACGTCATTGATGTGGTACCATGTTCACGCCCGTTTCCGTTTTCTGAAGCTGTGTGCACTCGTCTGCCTGCGTATAATGATAGTTTTCTTTCTTGTACATTAAATGATGCTTTGTATTCGTCTTGTTTGGGTTGTTTTTGATCATCTTGAAAGCGCATAGTTTGTTTCAGTTTGACTTTTCACACTGGGTAAATCCACATTTCATACCAAAGATAGCAGAAAGTAACTTTCTAAATTAGTTTTTGATAGAAGTGATGGCATTAAGACATCTTAAACTTAAAATGTAAGTTTTCTCTTTGTTTTCTCTCCCAAGTGCAAAAATGTCCCAACCGCCAGGCATGCAGAGGGTCAGGACTGACTATTTGACCTTTAACAGTCACCATAAACTCATGCACACTATGTAGACACAAACTCAAGCATGCACGCCATACACATGCCAATCTAGTGCCTAGAGGCTGTGTTAAGTGAAGTGTTTCACACGTCCAGTGCAGAGGTCCATTAGGTAAAACGCCTAAAACTCTGTCCTGACCTTCGTCCAGTGCAGCTGCGTGGCTGCAGGACCGATGAGAGTAAAATGTCTCCACTGAACAGTTTAAGTTGTGTCGTAGGTTAAAAAAAAAAAAGAAAGAAAGAAAAAGGCCCTGAGTGCCTGTGAAATGTCAGCTGTGTTGAAATGAGTTTTCAGTCTGTTAGAGACAAAGCTCCTCTAGGTACTGAGAGAAATCTAAGCAGAAACATGTGTCAGCACCAGTAGAGATGAAGAGAGGGATGAAAGTTTTATTAAAGAAACAACAATGACAGGGACGTGGGGATCGAGGACTGTGTTTATTTGTGTAAAACAAACTCCACATCTTGTACTTTTAGTAAAAACCTTCTAAATTGTGATGTTCTGATCTCACACCTCCCACCAATATAAACAACTTCTCATCTCTCCATTTACAGCCGTTATGTCTAAACAGGTTGAGAGACAATAAAGAGATGAAGGTCTGGAAAAATTGGCAACACACAATAAGCCTTCGAGGTTGAATCTCTTTTCTGTGTGTGTGCATAGACGTAGTGTAAAGGTCACACCGCACTTCAGTTTGACGCCTGTGAGTGACAGGCAGCTCTGAGGGCAGACTGCTCTCCTAAATGTTAATGTTCCCACATGGATGACTCTGCACCAGACTGCTCTCTCTCTCT